>WYDI02005463.1:0-78859 GCA_009867235.2 Psittacus erithacus
TCCTGTCTCTGCTTCCTCCCAGCTTCCCCTCCTCCCTGGCAGAGCATGAGGCTCAGAAAGTCCTTGGTCAGACTAAATATTTGAGCAGTAACTAAAAACATCGGTGTTACCAGCGCTGTTCCCAGTCTGAAAGTCAAAAACACAGCACTGCACCAGCTACTAAGAAGGAGAAAAAAGTGGCTGCTACTGCTGAACCCAGGACAAGGTCTTTCAGGATGACCCATAAAATTATATGCATACTGCTTGCATTTTACAAGAGATGGTGGGTTTTTTGAAGTTTGTGCTTTGTCATGCCAACTCCAAATTACAAAAATTGCTGAAATATGTAATCGTTTAAACTGGTATTTATGGTATTAGGCTTCCAAAGCTCATGCTTCAGGCCACTTTCATAGTCACTGATGACATTTTTTCCTCTAAAATGTAGAAAACAGTTAATTCCCAGAAGGAGCTAATCACTTGTCAACTTTCATTTGTGTAGCTGACTTAAACAAGTTTGTTCCTGTGAGGTTTTTTATGCCACCGTTATTTAAAAATGATAGAATTGAAAATTCCTGTCTTTGGAAAAGATTTGTTCATCAGCCAAAACCTTTTATACCAGCATTAAGCCTAGAGGAAAGCTACAATTAATTTATATTTTAAAAAAAAAAAAAAAAAAAGACGACTGTAAAATGGAATTTATAATGCAACCACTGACATGGCTTTTTAACTACAGCGGATCAAATGGGGCTGCTGAGAAACAGTTTCCAGGAAAATCACTTAATTTTGAGCTTATCGTGCTGATGAATGGCATCCCATTACAGACAGTAGGTGCAGTCATGACTAATACCAATAGATGCAATACACTAGACTGCTGTTTATTAATAGTGGCAGGGATAGGAGACTTAAAATACTGTGGCTGCATTTGAGAAAGTCCTCTTTATGTATGGAAATTGTTTATAACCAGAATGAACCATAACTAGTTGTATCTTTGATTTATTTTTTTTTCCACTCTGCTACTGCAGTATTGCTGGCTTTCCTCCATATGCAACAAACAGCTGCCCAATATATTCTGACACTGCTAAGACTGCAAAACTGTTTACGCTGCTGTCTGATTGATACTGTCCTCTTTACAAAGTTGAACAAGACAATGCAAGAATCTTTTTCCTTATAAATTATCAGAAGGATAACTGTCTAAATGAAAAGGCAGAAATAGTTTGGCAGGGGATTTGTCTTGAATGAAGTCTCATAGATGATTTTTGCTTTAACAAGACTGCAGGATTATATAGTCTCACCAGGAAAAGAGTTTGATTCAGGAGAAATTCACACAGGATTCACTCTAAAAATAAGTCTGTTGAACCAAACAGAAAGTAAAGGAGCATATTACCCATTAACAGCATTTCAGAGGAGTGCAAGGATACAGAGTACTTACTGTCATGCGTAGTTTTAAGTGCTTTAAAATAAAGCTTAATAATTAGGCCACTATTCTCAATAATTAGGGCTATAGTTCACAATCTAAGTTCATCTCTGTACTTTTAAGTCCTACAGGTTTCATGCATGAGTTTTTGGAGTACCATAACAGACTCAAAGGATAAAGGTTGAAAAATTATCTTTTAGCAATGTCAAGCTCGTATTGAGTCACTCATTGGTCAACTCTGCATTAGGATTACCCACTCGAGTTCCTGAGTATCTTTAGCTCCAAATATATGGGGTGTTTGGAGGAGCACTGTGCTTTTCGTGATTGCGCCCTTTTGTTCTCCTTCTGCGATGAACTGAGATACTTTGTCTCTCCTCACTGAAAGTGCTTTGGTAGAGTATCAGCAGGGAAGTATCTCACAGCCTGGCCCTCTTCCTGTGATAGCATGTGCAGAGGCTTCCATTCCCTAGAGCAGGATTAGGCCCTGCCTCTTGGATGTAGTGGTGCAGCTTCTGGTTTTCTGTCTAGCTGTGCCTGTAGAATGAGAGCAAATACAGCTATGTCCTTAGTGGCACATGGGTAACAAGTTCACTGCCCATTTTCCAATGTGTTTCTCAGGTGTGGAAATAACATGGATAAGTTTTGGTAAGCTGTGAACTGAAATGCAGACCTTCATTTGCAGGCTAGTGGAGTGCGAATGATTGGGAGGGATTGCACAGAAATCCTTAAACTCAGGGAAATTTCCACACAGCTAGTCTGCAGTAGATCTTTAAAATCCCTTCTATCCCCTGCCAGACCCTTAAAAAAGGAGAGATTTGAGCTTGGTGCTAGCAACGTTAAACTGACAGGAAAACATTGGCCTGATTCCATATGCACCCCTACACTAATTTGGGGTTATTTAAGCTGCTCCCCAATACTACAGCATGAGAGTGCTTTTACTGATCATGAAGGAGGCTCATTGCTTTTCACCTTTCTGCATTACAGAAACAAAATAAATAGAAAAGGAGGGTGAAAATGGTCTCTGCAGTTCATCATTTCTTTCTCCTTACACCTGTCATCTTTTGGTTTTAGACTCCCTAGTTCCACAGTGCTTTACACTTTCTCCTTTCGCAAGGACGTGTATCTGTCAAAAGGCCATAAATACATAGGTGGAAAGAAGTAAGTTCATCTCCTTCCTATACAGATAGACTAGGTTACTGGAGGCCAGCATATCTTGGTATGGCTAGGGCAGAAACAGAGACATTCATCAAAATCTTATCATTTAAAATAAGATTTTATTTTTAATGCTGTTTTTGGATCAGCAAAAATTGGTGCCTGTTCAGTGTAAATTCATTCTTTGCCAAATTAAGGTTAGTTGAT
Source organism: Psittacus erithacus (assembly GCA_009867235.2). Taxonomy (NCBI): domain Eukaryota; kingdom Metazoa; phylum Chordata; class Aves; order Psittaciformes; family Psittacidae; genus Psittacus; species Psittacus erithacus. Next base: position 2,753 of record WYDI02005463.1, read on the forward strand.
ATAAGACAGTTTCAAATCGATTTCAGAGTGTCCACACAGGAGCTTGGACTGGTTTAACAGAGTTGATTTAAAAACACACCTTTAATTAAAAGGGTGCAACTTCGTGTAGATAAAGCCTTGCAAAATCAATTTCACGTTATGTTCCATGACAGGGAGTTGTGAGCTTCCATTATCTCAAAACCAGAGGTTCCTTTGAAAAGCCAGGATTTGCAAAAGGCGTCCTGCTCAGATCAGCCTCACATACTGTCAGTAACAGGACTGTGTCAATAACAGAGTTTAAAGAAGGTTCCTCTATGCAGCTTTAACTTTCAGGCCTTTCCTCCCACTGTCTCTCTTGTGTTCCCTCTTCATCCCTTCTGTCGAACAGGAACCTTCTTAAGGTTTTGCGGTAGTTAACTGCTTTAGTCAGGAAATGATTCTATATTGATATTGTTAAACCAATACTATTCCTAATACTCTGAAGTTACATACTGTCAAGATAAACTGTACTGATTATGCCTCTTTTGTGCTGCATGGTCTCCAGTCTGAGGGGTTGCACCAGTGTAGCTGTATTAATCCCTAAATCACCGTAGTTAAATGGATGGGTACAGGCTCAGAGGGCCTATCAAGGTCAAGAACATGAAATATATTATCTAATGTATGTTAAACAATTCATTTCAGTTTAGCATTTCTTAGCACCTATTATAGATTGGTAGAAGGATTTTAAAATATGTTATTTGGTCATGGTCACGGTTCAGTTATACCTTGTGGGATTATGGTCAAAGAAGATCATAAAAAAATGGATAATTCAAGAGTATTTGGAGGTGACTGTTGAAAATAATTGGGGTAAGAAAGAAATCCTGTCTTCATAGCAATATATTTATTGAAATGGAACTTCAGAAGACATGCAGATAGGTGTGCTGATAGCTGAGAAAAATAAAGTTTTTCACGCAATGTACTACTGGCAGTGAAATATCTGGGGTACACAGAAAATGGTTTGAAGAAACAACACTGGAAAAAACCTCTTAAATCCAGCAGAAATACAGATTTTTGGGAGCAGAAAATATTGGAGGCAAGCAGGAAATTTTTTATAGAGGAGGTTTACCGCGTAGATGCCCACTTAAGATTTTGTTTTGTCCAGACTGCTGTTAGATAAATGTCTGACTTAGGGCAGAAGTCTGATGTAGCTTCCATTTTCTGCTGTCATGCAAAGGCATAACAGGCTAGAATCCTGTCACTGCAACCCAGTCCTCCAGTTGTAGCTTTTCTTTCTCTTTAGTTCCAGCTGGAAGACACATTTGCTGCTACGTGACCCTTCTAAGCCATGTGCTTCTGGACCCCTGTTCTGATACCTTGAGTATAGTAGGAAAAATAAGTATTTTATTGATGTTATGTTGATATAGCTACTGGCAGGACCCCGCTGATGCTGCTTTTTCTGCATGTATTCCTTGTGACTGCAACTGGTCTGTCTCACCTCCAATCTGTACATTTTTATCATGCCTTTTTCTCTGATTTTATTTGCTATTCTGCAGCAGCTGAGACAGTCAATACCACAATCAGTGCAGGTTATTTTCTGTCCCACAAGACACAAAGAAGCAGAAAGATTCTGGAACACTGGGTGGGAATGGGGGCATTAATCGACAGTGTAAATGCACTAAGGACAGCATCTGCATCCTTCAGAACTGAGAACAGGTAACTGTTGTCTCTATTTCAGTAATAATGAGAAAACTTATTAGAGATTGTGAACATGACAGAAATAGAAACAGAAGTAAAATAGGAATTTGTCCCGTGAAAACAGTGTGGAAAATTGTTGGAAATATTAATCTGTAGAAGTCATTGCTGTTATTTTCTATGAAGTTTCATCTGTTCAGATGCAGCTCAGAACAATCACCTGAATGCCTGGTTGAATCTTTAATCTTTAATACTGGAAATACCACTTTAATAGAGTGGTCTGATTATAGGCATATTTTATGTAAGCGTTCTCTCTCATGCATAAAGGCTAAACACAACTAATGGTGATACAAACGTCCTTTATATGAGACAAGTATTTCTCCCTTATCAAAGGACTGTGTTCAGAAAAACCCAGTTTCTTCAGATTGCTGTGAGATCTGCAGCAGCCTTTCATCATTCCCAGGTAACTTGTTCTTTTTTGGGTTTATCCCAGATTCTTGGAAACCTCAGTGCTGGAGAGATATATCTGGGAAGGTCAAAAGCAGTAGCAAAAATTAACAGCTGCCATGTCCATGAAGCATGTTTTGGTTTGGAAATCCTAAGGTACTCCCGATCAATACCAAATTGTTGAAATAAAGTCATCCCAAACCGGAAAGTGTATTCACTACTGAATAGCCTATGGTACTAGTGACACAACTCCCAGTGGATGCAGTATGCCTTTAATTCTTAAATAAGTCTTGTAGCAAGATGGGTGACAAAGTTGTTGATCAGCAAGAATCAATTGTCAACAGTTTTAGCTGGCTGGCAGTTAATAGGAGCTTGTTTGGGTTTTTTTCAGTTCAGAGGAGAGGCTCTTAGTTTGCTGAATGTCTGTCAGTGCGTGAGCCAGTTTTATGCAGTTCCGAAGCTCTCCTTAATAGCTGTGAACTTCTGTTCTTACAGATTTTGAATGTATGAAAAAAGCTGTCACAGTGCTTAATATCATTCACATGACACTGCCCTATTGCTGCAGTGTGGCTAACTGCCTGGTGATCAAGGTGTCCCAGGACTTTATAAATCTCACCGTTTCCTTCTTCACTCTTCCTAAATGCCTTCTCGGACAATTTAAATAAAAGTGCATGTATATGCAGAAGCAGCTTTCTAAGTTGTTCATTTGTTTTTGTTTAAGCAGGTTTCATTAGAATTTATTCTTTTCAGAGTTTATAGATTTAGGCAGACTATGGCTTTATTAGAAAGGCTTTGAAGTTTATCCGTTCGAATAGTAAAATTACAGAGGTGTATAGGTTAAAATGCTTCCAGTACCTTTAGGAGCTCAGCAGACTGTAGGCAGTTGTTTGCTCATGCTGTGACATGGCTGGTTTTGGTACTGATCAGCTTGTGATTTACTTGGGTGTGAACCTTCTGTTTTCTTCTTCTTAGTAACCTGAACAGTCTGAACTTTATAAGATCTCAGGCAACAAGGATGCCTAACAAGGACAAGAATGCCTGATTCAGCCTCACTTACTGTCACTAACTCTCTACGTGTGTTTTCCAGACTCAGTCCTGTGTGTAAAGGTTAGAATCTGTCCTAAGGAAAGCCTTGTAGCTTTTAAGTGCATCTTTCATGACCACTGTATCCTTCTAAGCAGTAAAAACAGGCTGGTAGTATTGACCCACTCAGAAAAGTATTGGTGCACTCAAAAGTTGTGAGATATAGGTGTGTAAGCTGATCAATTGGATGGATGAACTGAATGCAGATTGTTCTGATGTAGGAGCTGTAGAAACTATTCTAATCATTCCCTGACTCTACTGAATCTGGTAGTCCTGGTGTATGTGGTGGCAAACATATGAATGAATACAAAATCTAACAGCAATAAAAAAAGTGCTGTAACCTGTCAGTTCTCATGGTCCTGAAGATCTTTTCCGTGTTCAGATATTTAGCAGACATTCATTTCATATTTCAGCATAGCTGGACTGAAAATCAAAAAGTAATGTAAAGCATGATAAGCACCTCTGGTGTTACTCCTGATCCTTATTGAGTGAGTCTACTTAAGTATTTAAAATGGAATCATTTTTGCTGTGAATGCAGTTGTGTGGTTGTGCCTCTTGTCCTTCATTATCCATAGCAATGAAGTTTCAGTCTGCTTTAGAAAGTTGTGGGCTTTTCCCTATCTTAGGTCCAGCTGCCACAGCAATCTTGAAAAACTTGTTTTAATTTTGGTCCTAACCTATGACTCGCTCATTAGGATCTTTTATTCCGTGAAGGCATTGCAAAATCTTTTGCTATTTATGCTGAAAAGATTTTTGGGCATGTGCAATGACAAATTGGAGCAATAAAGGAAATAGCTTCCAAGTTTCACTGATTGTTGTCAAGCTGGCACTGAGCAAGCCTTTGGAAATCCAGTATCCACATCTGGTAAGTCCAAGTAATTAACATAGGGGTTATATAATTTTAACAGGAAGAATTAACTTTTTCCATCTTGCTGCTTCCTCATGGCTGGGTGTACACAGAGTTATATGCTTACTCTTTTGGTATCTAACACTCACACATCACTACCCTGTTTTAGCATGTGAAATCTGTTGCACTATTATTCTCCAGTCTGTCTTTTCTTCCTCCTTTTTAGCAGCCACACCTTGGGAAACAGTCAAACTGTACTAAGCAGACTTTTCAGATTATATTTCACTTTCATTACCTGTTAGGCAAGTCATTTTTGCTGAGAGATCTTGCTTCTATGCTTTGGCTAGTATCAAACCTATGCTCTCTGTACCTATTGAAATTAGGGTTTAGTTTCAGATTAGCAAATTTGTTCATCATCATGGGCTGTCGAACACCACAATAGGAAACTAATTTCACTCATAATGTGAGCTTCCAGAGGGAGATCTGCAAAAATGGCTTTAATGCTTACAGTGATAAGGTGATAGGTTAAACTTTCTAAATGTTAGTGACAAGTATGATTTGAAAGAAAAAAAAGTTTTTGAAACATTGCAGGCTATATGCTGCATATTTGCACCAGACTGACATTAATTATTCAAATAAGACATTGAATATTTGATCAGAATCCCTAGTCCCTTCTTCAGTTAGCATATTCTTTACTTTTTAAAACTGCTGATGTACCTTACTTTTCCCATTGCACTTGCAAAAATGAGTTAGTCCAATTTATGTGCACAGAATAATATATTGTTCTTTAATGTGAAAGTTATTATTCATTGCTTCTTACTCATATAAGCCTCCATACCTCCTTCATATTTTATTAGTGCCCTTTAAAAAGACATAAAAAATCAGTCATGTAGTTATTCCATTTTAAATTATGCAAATGATGTTAAATGCAATTATAATCTATTCCCTAGTAATTATGCATACACCCTATGTGTTTTCTATCGAGTGTATTTATTCACTACAAATAATTAGGATTTTAGTCCATTGCTGATTTCATGACCAGAGCACTTTTACTGGCTGTTTGTAAAGTGAGAGGAACACTTTTCAAATCAGATCAGCATAATTTAGCTATTAGGGTTTTCATTTAGCAGCACATTTATCCACAGCATACCTAAAATATACTTTATTTTCTATTATGCATTTGTTTTAAATAAGTTAAAGTAGCCATTATAAATTTTTCAAGAAATGAAAATTTGTATTCTTATGTAGCCACAGTGTATCAGTGCATCTTTTAAGAAGTTTTCTAACTGGAGTATGAGACTTCTTACACGTTCCCTATAGTGCTTTAGTAATTGTTCTGTCAATGGAACAGATGATCATTATTTTCCAGCAGGAATGATCTTTCTGTTGCAACACTCAAAAGAGTCTGTGGGAACTGTGAAGACCACTGAAAATCTGTCGGACTGCAGCTGGGCCAACCAGAGGGTTGGCAAGCCTCTTGTCTCTCCTGCTGGTTTCCATCGCCTCTGTCTCTGTGTGATAGCTGTTCCCTCAGTTGCCCATCACGTGGAATCTCAGTGATGCCCCTGCCTACACTCTTGTAGGTCTGCTGCTGTTCTCTAACTGCTTGGCTCTTTTCTATCTTATTAATTAGCAGTTAGGTCACCCTGGGTCCTCAGCAAGTCATCTGAGAGGTAAAGAGAACATAGCCTTTCAAACAGCCATGAGAAGATATCAGGCATCTCAGTCAGGCAAAGATGAGCAGGGCAACTATGGTATAAAATTGCACCCCCAGGGCAAAACTGAGAAGACTGGAGTCCCCATGGAAACAAAGCAGCCCAGGAGGTGGGCAGTAGGAAAAGCCAGCTGGCTTCTGGGGCTTGTGAAATTCTGTCAGCAAGAGACAGTATTTCAGAAATTACATAATGGTATCATCAGCTGTGTAAAATTGCTGGAGTTACTGGACTTGCAGCTCAGTTCAGGACTGATAAAAATTCATAATAACTCTTCCTCATAAGACACAAGCTGCAGACCAGAGTCACTTGCTACAAACCCACACACAAGAGCTAAAAGGTTTGGGTTTACAGCATGATTTGGAGTCCTCAAGCATGTGTTTAAGCCATTTAGTTTTAAAGGGATGTAAGGGACTGTTTTAAAGTTGTTTTTAATACACATTCTTTCCTGTTTTACATTTTACCATTCACATAAGTGGAAGCAACGCCTGGGCCATCAGACACATCATAGTTTAGACATGTTCATGTAATGGTGACAAAGCTTGAATATCTGTCAACCCAACTGGCACAGTTTCTTCCCTATAAGTTCTTTAAAAGAGTCAGGACTGACAATGCTTTGCTTTGGTCTGTGGAAAAAATAGCTAGCATGTATTTATGTGAGGTTAAAATGCATCTACCAGCTTAGTTCAGTTATTACCTGTCTAGCTTTAAGGTGCTTGCCTGTGCAACAATAACTGCTCTTGATATGTAACAGAAAAGAAGCTCTTATGTCTACAAGAGAGTGGTCTGAGTCTATCTCCACTAGTATACAACACACCAAAGGAAGACAAAAGAAGTGAGGACCTTCTTTGATGCAAGGCTAGGGCTGTTTGGAAGCAGACACAGCTGTAGCTGCCTTCTGCTAAAAAAAGTTAGCCTGTAGTAAAGGTGCAAAATTGCAGATTTTTGCCTCTGTCCTATCCAAACAGCAACAGGATTCCTTTCTGTATGGAATGCCTGCTACTGCTTGCTCTGGGATGGTGGGAACATCCATGCAGTGCGGCGCTGATTCCTGAAGTAAGCCTGAAGCTCATAAAGCTGTAGTGTCTGATTAATCTGGGAGAAGGCAACAGAACTACTTTGCCTTTGATGCTTAAATACTTGGCTGTATCACAGAGCTTACAGTTTTGACATGAGAAAATATTAGCTTTCAGACTGTTTACAGTAAATACCTACATGTGAGCAATCACTGTGCTTTTCCTTACCAAAAATGATAGCAAAGCAACAGTATGACAGAACAAATGTTAAAAAGGTAGGTCAGATCCTATATCCTCTACTCAGGAAAGATCAGTAAATGCAGCCATCTCCAACCCTACATGAATAGTTAGGATAGAAATGAGGTTACTTAATAGATGGGGAAATGGTTATAGTTCAAAGCTCTTTTTAGATTTTCAGGTCTTTCCAAGACCCTCTGAATCTGAGCGTGACTGTCAAGTTGAGATGTATGGTTTTTAATCTTGAGATTTTTCAGTCTTTTGTGTTGAGTATTACTCTTCCAAGTGCTGTGTACCATTACTCATTACCAGAATGCTTTAGTGTGTGGTTTGATTGAAGAGTGTTTCCCAACACTGTCCTCTGCGTTAGGCTCTGATATCAGCTGAGTTTTTGTTCACTTAGCCTTGATTTTTATCCATGCCTGCTTTTGTTACAGGTGTCTCTGGTTAAGCTGGACAAATAACTACATTAAAACTCTGCATTTTCAGTTACTAGTTTTGCTCATGAACCCATTCATACTTCAACTCCAGCTTTTATGCTGTGTAACACTGCTGTACACAGCTTCTGTAAGGTTGACATAATGAAACATGCAAAGATCCCAGGAGTGAGGAAATCCTTAAAGTGGCAGAGAGCCGCTTTATCAGCTCCAGTCTCTACCAAGTCTACCAAGTCTCTAGCTTGTTCCCAGGATAGCGAAATATCACTCATTCCTGGCTGCTGTAGTACCCCCTTAGGATATTCTCAGCAGTGCCAGAGAACAGTGTTACTTCTGCAATGCTAACAACAATTATTCATTATTGCTTATAATCTAGGGAATCAGAAGCACCCAACAAATCTATTAAGCAGCAGGTTTAAAGTGAACAAAAGGAAATATTTTTTACACAGCACATAATTACATTGTGGAGCTCATTGCCTCAAGATACTGTGAAGCCAAAATTATAAATGGGTTCAAAAATTGGCTAGACAAATTCATTATTAAACACAATGGCTGTGTGCACTCTCTGGTTGAGAAAGAGATTGTTCAGGAAAGCCATTGACTGCTGGAAGTTAAGATGGTATGTTGGGAAAAGATTCACTCTTTGTTTGCTCTATTCTTCATACACTTTTGTAAACATCTGCTACTGGTACTTTTTTAGAAAAAATAATGGGTTGCATGGACCTCTGGTTTGACCCAATATGTCTGTTAACACATATAAAGAAGAAGAAAATAAATCAGTCCTTCTATATATACAAAGCAAATAATGTGATGTGAAATGATAATCTTTTTTATTTTTTCTTTACATACTGGTAGCCAGTTTTCTAGAACTAACATCACTTCAGAATGAACACAAAATGCCCTTTAAGTTAGCTAGCATGCTGTGTGATTTCTAATTCTTTTATTTTAGTAGCTGTCCTCCTGGTCCACTGTGTTGCTGTTGGTCTGTGAAATGCTGTAAATGGAAGGAGAAAAAAAGAAATTTGGTTGTAAAATGTTCTTATTTAAAATGTATGTAGCTGCTATGATAAAGCCTAATCCTCGAGCCTTTATTTGAAATACTGCTTATTCTGCAAAGAACCCTGTTTACATTCATTAGGCTCTTTCAAGAGAGTCGTGTTACTTACAGTACATAGAAATAGTGGAATTAAACTAGTATGGGAAGTAAACCACTTCTTGCCCTTTGGAGGGCAAAAGGGGGACAGTTATATGAATTCTGAAATTAAACAAATTGAGCTTCCAAACCACACCAAAGCATCTGCTTTGGTTTTGCACTGGATAAAACATTTCAAATCTTAACAAATTTGGTGTCTTGCTGCTTTCTTAGTATTTATGTACACATTTCAGTTTTATCACTGACTTTGTAACTGGCTCTTCTTTTACATCACCAGCTTGAATCTTACATTTTGATGGATGCACTGTGAATCAAGTCTATAGAACTGACAGTTGCTAGTACATACAAGAATGTTTGAATCCAAGGAAAATCACATAAATTGCTCGTGCTTTTTATGTGTTTAATTGTAGATCTGATTAGAGATTGACATATTTTCCCTCCATTTGACGGTTCTTTGCACAGCATTTGTGTTTATTTTACTGATATTTACTAAGCACATGTATCTGGCACACCAAGAAAGCTAAAAAAGGCCATGCTATCTGCAGCATTTAGAGCTTCTATAACGTAACTGTTTTGTGGATTGCTTTTTATTTCTTGTTACTGAGACTGTGTGTTGCTCTTTTGGTGACAATTTTTTGTAAACTCTATGATTCTGCCATCAGTTGATTTTTAAACATTTCTGAGGTAGAAGGACAGCCTAGTTGGGAAGCAGATGTCTTTCCTGTTGACATAACATAGAGTATGTTTTCCTTTAGCTCAAGTATGCTACAGTGGAGTTGCCTTAAATACCTTATAAGGTATCAGGTTGGATCTTTTTAAAATAGCCTTGTTCCAAGAAATGAGTGGAACTACTAAACTTCTGTCTAGCTGCACACTAACACAGAGGTCTGCTGGTACTTACTCAATATTTACACTCATTCCCCAGAAGTGCGTCTTCTGATACGAGGACCCTTCCCCACAGATAAAGCTTCACTTTTCACTACCTTCCCTCCTAGAAGTGAGGACCCCACAAATCTCCTGCTGACTGCCACAGGAGGGCAAGGTGAAAACAGTCATAGTCACATAGCTACTGAGGAATATTTAAAACACAGAAAAGTGTGGAACAGTGATTCTGCCTTCAGTGGAAATGATGCTGAACAATATGTAAGTTATGCTATAATTTTTGTGTTTCACTACTTGGCCCAGCCCAGACCTACCATGCACCTCTCACCCAGGTTCTGCCATTGCCATCTCCTTCTGAGTCCAGCAGGTAGGGCAATGGGTAGGGGTCCTTTTCCCTAACACCAGGAAAAGTGAGGAGCAGGAGGTGGATTATATTCCTGATTTATTTCTTTCAGCTAGCAGCACTTTTCTTTTTCTCCCAGGAAAAAAAACATAGGGAAGATACGCTGACTGGGAGGCCAAAGTGTGGAAACATCTGCAGGAAGGAGTTGGACTAGGGTAGCGATTCTGCATCTTTGGGATTGAGGGAGGAAGAGGTTGCCTGTTTATGTGACCTGTTTCGCCAGTTTTGCAAAATAGCAAGGCCAGAGTCCCTGGAAACCTGACTGATTAATCTAGAAGTTTAATAATAACATAATCTTGGTGTCATGAAAGGTTTGAACGATACTACCCATATCATGGTTTTAGCATGAAGGAGCTGTCTGTTGGAGTGCTCAGGCTTCATAGTGCAGTAACACATAAAAAAGCAAAAAAGGCTGCTTTCCTCTCTCTTTCCATGGAGAAAAAGTCCCGTAGAAATGACTAATTTTAATGACACTAATACACACCACATTTGTAAAAGCTGAAGGTGCATGTTCATACAGCAATGAAGTACTCAATTCACTGTACAGTTCTGCCCATGCCTGGAAAAGTTTAGGCATCTTCTAATGAAAAGCCATTCATGTTTGATCTACTATCATAGCAAGCGTTTGTATTTTAACTGAAATGTCAAGTTTAGATACCAGCTATTATGACTATAGTGAGGTTACTGAGAATGATAAAAGCAAACCATACTTTTTTGGGGAGTGTTGTCTCAGATATACTTTTACATATATTCTCATGGAACTGAGATTCAGCTTACAGAGGCTGACACAGGGCTAAGCAGGGAGCCAGAGTGGGACATGGGACCACCGTGTTACACTGGCAGATTTGCACTAAATCCGGGCAGCTTGCAGATACCAAAAGGTTTCTCCTGAAACCTTAAATGTGGTTGGCCCTAGAATTCTGTGCATTTGGGAGAAAACCAGAATTTAAGGTTCACTGAGCCTGAATCAGTTTTACTGTCTCTTACTAACTTGACTATTTTTACCATCCTCATGTCCCAGGAGCCTATTTTATTTTTTGGAAGACAAATCTTTTCATGTACCTTGTTAGGTAATTCCGGGATATTTCTACTTGCAATGCAATTTTGGCTGAAACCTAATTTTAAAGAACATTATGTCCCATGTTCAGCAAATTGCTAGTATCAGGAGCATAACCTAATCATTGAGCTGTCAGGTAAAATTTTAGTACCACAGTCAAATTACTCTGGTATCCAGCATTAAAAGAAATTGAGACGCTTCTTTCTCCTCAGCTGAAGGAACTAGGGTTGCTTAGTCTGGAGAAGAGAATGCTCAGGGGAGACCTTAGTTCTCTCTAGAGCTCCCTGAAAGAAGCTTGTAGTAGCAAGGTGAACGTCAGTCTCTTTTCCCAAGTAGCAAGTAATGAGAGGAAACAACCCCAAGTTGTGCCAGGGGAGGTTGAGATTGAATATCAAGAAACATTTCTTTACCAAAAAGGTTGTCAAGCATTGGAACAGGCTGCCCAGGGAAGTGGTGGAGTTGTGTCGTGGTTTAAACCAGCCCGACCCGGGCAGCGATCCGGCCCTTCCAGGTAACTCCCCCCAGTTTATATACTGGGCATGATGTGCTGTGGTATGGAATATCTCTTTGGCTAGTTTGGGTCAGGTGTCCTGTCTCTGCTCCCTCACAGCTTTTTGTGCCTCTCCTCAGTGGCAGAGCATGGGACTGAAAAGTCCTTGATCACAGTAAGCATTACTGAACAACAACTGAAACATCAGTGTTATCAGTGTTGTTCCCAGGCTGAAAGTCAAAATCGCAGCACCGCACCAGCTGCTAGGGAGAAAAGTGTTACAGCTGAACCCAGGACGAGTTGCCATCCCTGGTGGTATTTGAGTGATGTGCAGATGTGACACTTAGGAACATGGTTTAGTGGCAGACTTGGCAGTGCTGGGTTAACATTTAGACTCAATGACCTTAAAGGTCTTTTCCAACCTAAACAACTATATGATTGGTGAGGGTGCGCTCTGCCCTATCATCCAGGTCATTAACGAGGGTGTTAAACAGGATTAAATTCCCTGACATTCCAGTTGTATACTAGTGTATGTCTTCTGTAATATTCCAGCTTGAAAGCCTAGTCCCTGCTGACCTATGTCTCTGAATCTCATAGCAATAAGTCTTCCCCTGTTGTTTAAATGGATGTTTGTCTCAAAGTTGGAACTTTGACTCAATGTTAAGACTGGAGCACTTCAGTGCCAAGTCACCCTTGTCCATCTAGCTCACTTTTCATTTTATCTGGTTCCCTTGGCAGAATTTGGCACATAGAATCTAATAATACTTTTTAATAAGAAATCTGATGAATGTGGACTTTATTGGATTATTTTAAAGAGCTAGCAATTGGTTTAATGAGAGACAGATGCCTGGAATCTTTGTATTGTCTTGTAAGGGAAATATTTATATAGAGACTCCAGTTTTTTAAAGTTCTGTTTTATGGAGAGATGCAGAGAATAAAGGCATCTGCTGCTATTCAACAGAGCTTTTATAATGTTGGCTTGCCTCAATTAATCTAGCCTGAGTGCAGTGTTCTAATGAAAGGAAAAGTAGAATAAAAATGTAGAGCTGCAATGTATATAAATCTTGAAATGTCCAAGGAGATCTGATAAATTGCTGTATTTTGTTCAGTTTATGCAAATGAGAAAATGAAGAAGCAGATTGCAAAAAACAAAATTATACACCAAGTCGTTAAACCTCCGTCTTCATTACTGAAGAATTGTTTTGATACTCAGCAAGATCAGAATCTGAACAAAGGAGTAGCTAGGTGACATGTTCACAAGGGTCCTGCACATCAGAAGAAAAACCCACAGAATAATGACATGGGTGTGATCTGACTGCAGAACTATGATTACTCCTTTTCTGTCCTTAAAGCTCTGAATGTAAACAGTATTTTGTGCTATTTTTTTCTCTGACTAACCCTTTGTTTGTTTGTTAAGTTTCTTATTTCATAATCTATTTGTGTTACATGGACTTTGTAACTTTTCAGTTAGCTCCCTTACTCCATAAACAACTAACTTTCATTTTATCACTGTACTGTCCTTCATAAGAAGACTGTTCTGTCAAAAAATGGCACTTTTCTTCCTTTTTTTTTTTTTTTTCCCGACAGGGTCCATTTTCTGTTGTACATCCAGTTTTATTATTTTGCTAAACTGTGCTGGTAGTGTAAAGCACTACCAAACTCAAGTAGTAAAAGCATCCTTGTTGCACATCTGCCCAGTAAATAGCTGATGGCACTCAAATTGCCATCTCCATCATTATTGCTGGGGATTGATTTTTTTCTGTTAGTTAGTCCGATATTTGTTTCACTTGCACAATATATTCCCTGAATGTATGCCGTGTGAGTGGTAAATCAGAAGGAAGAGCTATTTGCACTGAGGCATTCAGAGATCTCCATTGTATTGCATAAGGTCAGTACAAGTTTAAAAGACTTCTCAAACCTTTTTGAAAGTTTCTTTCCCAGGCATCAGGGATATACGATTACGTGGAAACAGAGTAGGATAATCCAAATGTCCACTGGTAAGCTTCTGTGGGTATATGCCATAGTCTCTTGTGTATGTTATGTTTGTACTTTCCTGTTGACAAAATACTAGCGCCATATACCTGATGTTAACACAGAAGTGGGCCTCAAGTGACAGTGTTTAGAGACAGCAGCACCTCTTGCCCCTCCCTTATTCTTAACCCAGAGTACTTCCATTTCACTTCATCTGTTAGCTGAGTCTGGGTCATTTGGATAGCCTGTGATCCCATGTATTATATATTTGAATAAACTAGTTTTAAGTCTAGTTTTAAGCCTGGTTGATCAGTTGCTGCAGGGTTACCTCTGTTGGAATTAGAAAGTGCTGAATATACATTTCAGACATTAAAATAGGACAATTGAGTTTCATGAGCTACTGCTCTTCATTAGTGCACGTAACCAGATACTCTTTGTTCTGACAAGTAGTCTTGGGGCTGTATTGAAGCACTGCTGTCTGTCACTATACAATGAGCCTGCTAAAAATGATTAGGTAACAACTGACAGCAACACTTGTCATCATTGTCAATCCCATTACTATCACTACTATTTTGATGCTGATTATCTCTATATGCTCCTAAATACTTTGTATTATTCTTTCAGTAGTTTCCCAGAGAGCCGTAGGATTGTCTAGGACCAACAGCATAGTCTTTTAAAGGTTTTACCCACCCACTCCTTTCCAGTAAGTGTGTAGTTGTCCAAAGGGAAGATGATTGGCAGGAAGCAATTATAGAGTGAGAACCTGCAGAGGTGTATCTGGGAAAAGGAAGCATAACTTTGAAAAGTCAGAGCCGGGAGTTCTAAATAGTGAAGTAGCAGGAGCTCCCATTGCTGTGGAAGCACTCAGAGGCTCTGCGGTGATCCATTACTGCTCTGCCCTGAGCAGAACAGTCTAGCAAACGATAGGCATGGGGGCTGGATGCCAGCCAGGAAAAGTGGGATGTAGAACAAAGCTTTAGATAGAAGGAGATCTTTTTCTTTAGAGCAAGGAAAATGCTGGCCTAAAAGTCAAGCCTAGAGGAATGAATAATTGTCTTTATATATGCTAGCAAATAGTGTATTTGCAAACAAGCAAAGCAGACATTGAGGCACCAAAGTTTCCTGTGAAGATCAAAAAATGTAATGAACCAGCACAATAAAGTGCTATCTTTTCTCTGAAAGGGCACTGCAAGTAGACCCTTATCTATTTTAGGCTACCCTACTGCTCTTGTTTCCCTTGAAAAGTACTGTCTTATCCACTGGGAAAACAACACCCTGCAGAATATTTGGGTTCCGTCTATGCATGCCAGTGTACTCTGGCTTTTATCTTGTAGTTCAATACAATGTCAATGTTGTCCTGTAGCAGAATTAAAATCTTATTATGTGAGCTTTGTTTCTTTCTTATCTTCTATCTGAACTGTATTAACTAGAGTGGCCTAGCTATACGCATGAAAACCCTTGAGGCTTACTTAGTGAGCAGAGTCTGAGGGGTGCTTTTTCACTTCTGAAAGGTTAGATCAGCTGTATGTACATTGCAGTTTGAATGAAGATAGCAGGGGTTTTGTTCACTTTTCAGATTCAACATTTGTTTGCTTTGTTTCATTTCTCCACATACTGTTTTCTATTGCTTCAGGAAACTTTATAACTTTCAAGGTTTTTTCAAGTTGTGTGATTTTACATCAGAAATAGGTAATTTTTACAGGTTATTTGAAGATGTTATCAGGTTTTCTATGCTTGGGTTAGCTCATAATTTAGAGTCAGGCAGTTCTTATGAATTCCAAGCTTGGTGTGCTGTCTATTACAGTAATTTATTCGGACAAAATCAGGCAAAACTATTACTGGATTAGTTATAAATGTGTCAGAAGTCACCTTCCTTATGAGCGTGTGTGTCAACTAGTGCAATGTTGATCGCCTTTCATTAGAAATAATCTTCAGCAAGCAGATGAAAGAAGTGCACAAGTATTAAATAAATAGTACCTCTTCAAATAATATAGTTGCTCAAAAAGTAGTATCCCAGCCTATAGTGTCAATCAAGTCATGGAAAGAAAGTATTTTTCCATGGAAAGTATTTCCTACTTCAGTGTCTTGGAATCCTTAAGCCTTGTTTTGTGCATTACGTGGTATACGTAAGCAAGGAGTGGAATAGCACTCATTGACCACTACATAAAGCAAGAGTGAACAGAATATTTTAATGACTACAACACAAAGCTTATTACTTCGGTAAAATGCACACTATTGGTTTTCCTCTGATTTTTTTAAAAAAAAAAAGTGTCATCTTCTGCCTCCTCTGTTTTTCTGTGTTTTTTTCATTTCTCTTTTTTTTTTTTCTTGCTCTTTTTTTCCCTTTTCCGTTATATTTTAAACCAATGGTAGACTCTTCTCCTTGCTGCAGGAAAAATTCTGTAGTTCTTGCCTACTTTTTCCATAGCACATTGTATCTTTATGCTCTGCTTTTATAACATTTCATTACCTCATTCAAACCATTCCCTGGGGTAAGCTTTTACTATTTGTAAAGTAAATCAAATATCATAGTGCTAATATTTAGGAGGAAAAATGGGCCAGACTCAGAAGAATAAAAGTTTTCTATTATTTTTTTGTATTAAAATTTAAAGTGCGCAAAAAAATCCCCAGTAATATTCTGAACTGGAAGCTCTGAAGTAACTAAAAACACCTTGTAGAATCCATCTGCCTGCTAATATTCTGAGTTCAACAGAGAAAGTCTAGGAGTGATGTACTTCTGAATTCTAAGTGGTCTGTCACTGTGGCTACTTGTAATAATAATATCGTTAACTTCCCTGTATTAAGTCATAGTTAGGACACATAGTTAGATGGTTGTAATCATAGAATCATAAAGTGGTTTGGGTTGAAAAGGACCTTAAGATCATCTAGTTCCAACGCCCTTGCCATGGGCAGGGATGCCTCACCCTAAACCATGTCGCCCTGGGCTCTTTCCCACCTGGCCTTGAACACCGCCAGGGTTGTAATGGTATCTTGGATAGCAGCATTAGAGCAATCAGAGTTGATGTTTCTGCCTTCACTCCAATTCTGATCTCTCTTTTTTGACCTATGACATTCAAACCAGGTCATAGTAATCAGGCTGAATATTTTCCTTCTGTCCAAATAGGGACATTTAGGGGCTGTACTGATAGGACATGGGGTAACAGGTTCAAACTTAAACAAGGGAAGTTTAGACTGGATATAAGGAAGAAGTTCTTTACTGTAAGGGTGGTGAGGCACTGGAATGGGTTGCCCAAGGAAGTTGTGAATGCTCCATCCCTGGTGGTGTTCAAGGCCAGGTTGGACAGAGCCTTGGTGACATGGTTTAATGTGAGGTGTTTGTACCCATGGCAGGGGGGTTGGAACTAGATGATCTTAAGGTTCTTTCCAACCCTAACTGTTCTATGATTCTAAATCATTTCAGGTATGTATGTGTTACCCTTCTAAAGATGGTACAAAAGAGTTTATTTAGAATTTATCCTAAATGCACACATTCAATGTACTGTATGTAACCTTGATTCCTGCTTCTTTAATGTATATCATAGAATCATAGAATCACAGAATGATTTGGATCGGAAGAGACCTTAATGATCGTACAGTTCCAACCTCCCTGCCATGGGCAGGGACACCTTCCACTAAACCAGATTGCTCAAAGACCCATCCCGCCTGACCTTGGACACTCACAGGGATGGGGCAGGCCACAGCTTGTCTGGGCAACCGATTCCAGT
This sequence comes from Psittacus erithacus, assembly GCA_009867235.2. Taxonomy (NCBI): domain Eukaryota; kingdom Metazoa; phylum Chordata; class Aves; order Psittaciformes; family Psittacidae; genus Psittacus; species Psittacus erithacus. The sequence goes on from WYDI02005463.1 coordinate 19,863, forward strand.
GCTTCACCAGCCTTATAGCAAAGAAATACCTTTGTCTTCATAAGTAGGAATTCTCATTAAGAAATAAACAACTCTGCACCATCCTTTACTCGTGTAGTGTTTAACAATGCAATTAACACGTATAATTGGATTTTTTGGAACAGCATAGGAAGCAAGGAGATAGCAGAGTTACTAAATAGCAAAGTGGATAATTTTGTTTACAACAGTATGGATAGTGGCTATGTGGTGATCAATGTCTTTCTGTATTTCCTTAGAAGAGGTTTGCTGTCAACACACAGAAGTAGTTTATATTCATTGTAGCCTGTGTGTATTCACTTTATGTTTACAAATTATAGCTGTGTGTTGCTCAAGTTCACTGTCTTCTTGAAAATGCACAAGGTATAATAGTTGAGGACAAAACTTTTTAATTACATACTGTGTTAAAAGTGGAAAAGTAATAGGGAGATATGAAAATCCCACATGCTGTACATGAAAACTATTTGTTTAAATCCTCCAAAAGCAGAAAATCTATTTTCATAATAGGAAATAAGCACTGCATGAGAGCAACGATAATTTTTTTTTACAAACAAGTTAAAATAACGTATCCTGCACATTAGTTATAGTGCAACTGTGCATATTGTACCCAGAGGGTTCTTTCTATAAAAAAAGGATCATAAAATCCCATCAGCATACTATATTTTTCTGTTGGAGATAAATCAGGAAGATTAATGAGGTTAAGTTATTGCTGTCTAGCATGCCAGGGAATAAGTTTCTAAATTAGAATTTTAATTGTATGTTCTATTGCAGTCCTCTTACTAATTCACATTTCACCATATTTCTAAAATCTTTCCTCACACAGAAGACTTAAAGAATCTTAAAGAAATTAAAGTAATGGAGTTTTTAAAACTTAAGTGGGTAAAATGGAAATGGCTCTGAAAGCCTATAGAAACTAGGTTATCTATGAAATTTTTAGACCACTTTGGAGAATCTACAGAGATTTCTGTTCCTGCTGTTGAATCTTACAAGTGAACTTCAGGTGTGGCATTTTTAGATGCCAAGATAATAAATGCCATTAACAAGTGTCATTAACAGGTTGGCATACATGGAAAGTGATTCTTTGTTAGTTATTTTAGAAATACTCCATGACACTCTTTTGCAGTATTGTCATGGTTTAAGACCAAATGACAATTGGTCATTGGAGAATAAATGTACTCAGCTACCAAAATATTTCAATCACAGATATATGCAATTTTATAAATAGCACTGCTTTCCTATTCCACAGGAGAGAGGACACGGTCCAATAGTGAAGTTGGCTGGGCCATGCTGTGCATTTTCCTACAGTGTCTCCCAGGGGACCTCCTCCCCTGTCCTCTGGGTCCTCTCCCCAACAGGCCATGGCCACTGTCAGAAATAGGACTGGGTAGAAAACAATACCTAATTCTCAGTTATTCTTGTTCAAATGCACTTGGCACCTAAAAAAAATAGGTTTCACCATAGCTGACACTCATGATCTGCTATTTCTGAAGGCATGCAACATCTTCACAACTTTCACAGTGACTGACAAGTCATTTCTCTATTCTTATACCTGAGCTACTCTGTTATCTTGTAGTGTTAACTAAATTTCACAGGCATTTGCTAACCCTGTGGTCAACTAGAGCTATCTCATGCTAACTGCTACAAGTATTTATGTCATTAAAGATACCACACTAAAGCAGTCCAGTCCTTTTAATATATTTGCATTATGCAGCAATAGCTTGACTAGACTGGCTGAGTGTCCAGGAAGTACCAAAGTCTGTGACTTTAAAAATACAAATGTATTAGAAAATACACTAATTGAAAGCATCTTGCTGCTGAAAAAATAATGAGCACACCAATCCAATGCCAGAATTAGTACCAGATTTTGTATTACCGCATGGTTTTAGCCCTTTTTTTGAATTCCAAATGGTAAGTCATGTGGCAGTTAGTCAGTGGAGGAGGTAGTGGTTCCCCTTCCATTTCAGCATTTAATGTAGGCAGTGACTATGATGTTTAGTGTCTCAAAAGACCAGGAGGACTTCTGCTTTCCTACTTTTCTTCTCACGTGTAATGTAGACTGACCTAAATGCACCTGAGAAGGAAAAAACTCTTGTTTCCTGCCTCTGGCTATGCAAGCCTTCTTGAATAGATGTTTTGGTGGGGTTTTCTGCATAAGCAGAAAAGGAGCAGCAGGAACAATATTAGAGGGCTGCTGCGTGCACTGATCTGAAAATCTTATGTAAACTATCAGCCTATTTTTTTGAGAAAATTCCAAGCAGAACAAGGGGGTTTAGGTGATAACATCAATATATACTATTTGCAACAGCCTTTATTGGTTTTTTTTCCTTCCATTTTCAGACCTAGGTTACAATAACACTGGGAAGTGCTTTATAACTGCTGAAGGCAGTTTACATTGATTAGATAGATTTTCACATTGGCTCTTGCAACAGACAGTTTTCAAGGGCAGGCATAGTAAAATGTTTTTTAAATTCCATTATTTGAAAAGTGGACATAATTCTCCATGATTGAAGCTGACAGAAAAGAAAAAGCTGATGGTGAATATATTCTCTAGTGGCACGCTGTCATCCACAAATGCTTTCAGTGACCAAAGCAGTGATTGAAGTATGAAGAGCTACTTGCATATGCTGGGTTGCCATCAGTGAAATCATTCACCACTGCTCTCAAACACTTGGGGTGATCTATTACTTGCAGGTGATGCATTTTCAATGACAAAATCTTTCCTCAAAGTGACTAGAAGTTTAACAATATTGTTTCATAGCTTGGACCTCTCCGCAGATTTCTTTAATGTAACTGTCAATGGCTCTTCCTTCTTAATTCCTCAACAAACTGAATATGATTATATCAGTTTTCTATTTAAAAAACAGATAATGTTGTTAAGTAACAAGAACATCCTCACATACCTGATATTCTGCAGATTCTGAATACTGAAAAACCAATGAACTGACGAATTTACTATAATCAAAAATCTGCCACTGTTCATTAAGTGAGCCTGAAGGTCTTTGTCCTCCAAAGGTTTGTGGACTTGCTTAAAATAAAATGTGTATTTACTAGGGTTTGTAAATACGAATATGAGTCTAATGTGATGCTAGGATTTAACTCAGAGCTTAATGGATGCATTTTCTTCCCTTTGTGATCTCCAGATATGAAGCAGACACAGCAATAGTAAAGGGTGATATATTTAGGTAAAACAGTGATGATTCTTCACTGTCTAATTCAGGGCATTTTAGGCATCTATTTTAGCTGCAACTCAAAAGACCTATGGTAGAAATATAAGTTTCTTCCGTAACTAAGTTTAGACAAGGACTTCCATTAGGACCACCATTAGTTGTCTGGTCTGGCCTAAGGTAGACAATGTGCGTAACTCCCTACATGTAGCTTAAAACGTCAGAGGCATTTATAACTGAATAGGTCAAATTACTCATTTTGCTGAAGTACATCTTAATCTGGTTATCTAGAGATAGCATGGAGAAACTGATGTTATCAGTGGAGAAACTTAGGGTCAAGCGGGAAAATCAGATATCGTAGAGTCATACACTTGAAAGCAAATGCACAGATCAAATGTAAGATGGTTATGCAGTGAAATATTTCTTTGTATCTGTGAATAATATTCTTCCTTATTAAGTGGGCAAAGTAGATTTATGATGTCCTTAACTTTTTTTTTTTGCTTGCAAGAGCTAGCATTTTGTAAATGACATCTGAGGAAACTACACTGTCACCTAGCAACTGTGAAGTAATTTTTTAAAAGTTGCTGCTTAATAATAAAAACAGTAATTGTACTCAACACTACATTTATAGATCTTAAAGTACTTAGAAAGATGCATTATCTTTGCTGTCTTTAATTGGAAGCAGGGAAACCCAGGATGGAAAGTGTTGCCAAAAAATTACAGTCTACAGACCTGCAAATTGTATCCTGAAGATATCCACATTCCAGCCTCTTCAAACTGTACTTTTATATAGGTCCCTTTCAATATTTTCTGGGTTTATTAATTTTAAATAAGGAAAGGGGATAATTTAAAAAATCTGTATTTGCAATGATTATCTCCCCCTCTCGTTTGAGATATTGCAGTTATTTTCTAGTGTGAGGGTCACAGTGAATTAGCCCTTAGCAAATATTTAATTTTTAATAGAGACCACTGCAGCACTGATTTAAAGCAAGCAAAAGCTTCTCATTAAACAGGGGAAGTTTAGATTGGATATAAGGAAGAAGTTCATTACTGTAAGGGTGGTGAGGCACTGGAATGAGTTGCCCAAGGAAGTTGTGAATGTTCCATCCCTGGTGGTGTTCAAAGCCAGGTTGGACAGAGCCTTGGGTGACATGGTTTAGTGTGAGGTGTTTGTGCCCATGGCAGGGGGGTTGGAACTAGATGATCTTAAGGTTCTTTCCAACCCTAACTATTCTATGATTCTATAATTCATCCTCAGATGATCCTGCGGCTGCATCACTGACCAGTTCCATGCTGCATATACAGCAGTTATGTGCAATTCCTGGGTTTTGGGTTTTTTTTTTCAGAAACTGTTTTATCCTGATTATTGAAATATTTTCTAACAACAAATGACAGCTGACATTGCATACTGAAATGTCTGCTGTACCAACAGCTGGCTTGAGAAGTGTTTCATTTTTCAAGTAGATCATGGAGGCTGGGTAGCCAAGGTTTTCTCTGATTTGAGTTAAAGAAATACATATTTTAAATAATTTGAGAATGTCCTACACTAATTTTCAGTTCTCCATTGCCCTTGCCAAACATTTGGTGGAGTGAAGCTGTTTAGGGGCATATATCTTTCTAATAGTCCATATTTTTAAGAAACTTTTAAGGATGAATTAGGATGAATAGCCACTAAGATAATGTGTGGGCTGCTGTGCAGCAGTCTCCCTGGAGACTGATATGTCAGGAAAGAGATTAAAAAAATTTCTGTAATGAAATGTATATTTCTCACAAGTAAGGAAAGATCTTGACAGATCGTCTGTTATGAGGTATATGCTCTGTTCTTCTGGGACAAATGGGATTCCTCTTTATAATTCATTGCGGATTATCATTCTGTGCAGTTTGTGTAATGGTAGCACATGGGGAATTTAGGAAATGACACTCCAGCTGTCTTTTACAATAACTGTTTCTTTTTATGCTTTTTCACTGTAATACCTCTTCCTTCACCTTATCTTTTCTGTACACTTCTCACTGAAATACCTGTGTGTATCCCAAAATAATTAAAAAGAACAATGGGTCGACATAAATTACGTCTATTTATTTTCCTTATGTGATGGGGTTTATTTCATTCACTAATTTATTGATAAAAACCCAAAGAAAAAAGAATCTGGAGTTCTTTTTCTAGAACACATTTTTAATAAAGAAAGTGAAGACAATATGCAGTAGCTGGAAACATAAATCTGTCTTCTGGTTTTTGTTATTGCATGAGATTTGATATATATGTATTCTAAATAATAGAATTATCTATGTTGCAGATGCATTATTAGGAAATATTTTATCTGTAAGGCTCATCAAGCTTATCATTGTTTTCAAAAGTTCCAAACAGTTGGAAGGAATTGAACCTGTATGTTAGCAGATGAGATGCAGACAAGCTGCCCAAACAAGTGCATTGCTTATTGTATATCTTACCTGAATTCAGTACCGTGCAAATCTTTCCCAGTTTTCTCCAGAGATTTACTTTAATTGAATGATTTAAAACAAATCTGTAGAAGTTCAGTAGTGGGACAGGCAGAAGCGAGGTTTCCTTAGGAGTCTGTCTGGGTCCTCTGTATTTCAAGGTGTAGGCTTGGAAGCTTATCAGCAGGGCTCTTTCTCTGTAGCAGCACACATAATGCTTAGTGAATTAAACCCAAGACCACTTGCTGAGTAGTGTCTTACAGGTCAATTCTGTGAACTAGTCTCAAGCAGAAGGACTGTAAGAAAACTAGAATTCTTTGTAGTCTATCTAGCTGTCTGAAATACAAAATCCTGAGGAAGATACCAGGTCAAGTTTTAGACTGGATGAATGATTAGTTTCTTCTGCCTTTGGAGCTTTCATCCAGTGTTAGACGCCTGAGAGTGTGACCTTTGCAAGAAATTGCAACATAGGTTTTTGCCCATGGAGAGCAATTCTTTATGCTGTTTGGTCTGACTTACTGCAAAAGTATTTTCCATCCAGCCTGAGTTGAGAGTGCTCTGGAGTGGGAGGGCTTGCTTGTTTTAGATGCCACTGGGTAACGATTGGCACCTTTTTTGCAAACAGCCATAAAGCTGTAAAACCATTTTAGGATTTACAGGGTTCCACTTCTGTATTCTGGCAGCAGGCAGCATTTCTCAGAGCTGTACCCAAAGATGGTATGCCATTATGAAGGAGAAACTTATTTGTATTAGTGGGTTTTAATAATTTCAGTTTGCAAAGCTTTAAGAATTTTCTGAGGAAGCATGGAGAGATGGACAAACAAGTTGAAGCCTTTTGACAAGGCTTCTGTTTTACTTTATTATTTACAAACTTTTCTGAAATAATCCATGTATTTCCAGGAATTTCTATGTAATAAGTTTGAAAACAGCATTCTAGTGAACTTATTAAGAGAAAACTCATTTCAGACAATGAATGCTTGTGTTCCATTGGATTTAGCAAGAGGTCAAGGGTTTATTTTGACTCTCACACTTTTTACTAACTGAAATCATTGAGATTTGAACAACAGTACATTTAAAATATGAGGGCAGAGGGCACTAACAGTAGTCCCTTTAATGGGCATTATCTATTTTAAACCACTCAGAACATGTTGAGGTCTTGTGAGAGATACAGACTTCCAGAGGTTTTCTCTGTTTAGTTTGGGACTTAGCCATTTTTGGCTACTGTTACCAGAAAAGTAAATCATGTACCTTGATGACCCTCTTGATTTAATCTCCTTATCATTCCAGTAAAAAGATCAAAACATGACTTAGGCTGGCCATTGTCCTGAATTCCACTGGTTTGTTTGGCAATTAAATATTTTTACCCCAAGATTACTATTTAAATGAAAAATTATAAAATGCATCTACACTATATGACTTACAGAGACAGCACTTAAATTAAGCAATTGTACAAATGCGCTTTTGGAACACGGAATGCACATAACCTCTTTGCTGTCCTTTTGGCAGCCCGTGTGTTTTCTTAATGTAAAGTACATTTTTCACACCTTCAACTTTCTTATTTACATTATATTCATTAACAGGAGCGCAGAGGTTGCGTGAATATGTCATTATATCCTTAACAGAATCCCATTACTTTTATTCTCTGACAAAATAATCCTTTTAGTGGTGCCCTTAATTGTGTTTAAACAAAAAGATACATACATGCGAGTTGAGTCCAAAGTTTTCAAATGTGTATATCTGACCTCTGATCCATGAGGTTATCTGCCAAGAAGTAACTAAAGCTGTAGCTAACTAGAAGTAACTAAAACTTTCCAGAAGTAACTAAAACATTAAAGTATGTCAAAAAATAAGACATGTTAGTATGATGTGTAATTCTGCACTCAAATACTGGAGCAACTCCAACACTGATGATGAAGCTCCTTCAGCTTTGTGTATGTGTATGAGAGCTGTGCAGAGAATCTGGATAGCACAGATGAAGAGCCCTTAATGTTGCAAGTGTACCACTTTGGAAAGGTTTAATAGCACTTCACGTGCAAATAATTCTTCTTGCTTTTACACAGAGAATGTCATGTAAAATTTTAGGTAACATCTGGAGCTATGTGTAAATACCACCTAATCAGGAGACTCTTATTTTTGCTCAATAAAAGATTCAGTTAAATGACACTTTAAGAACAATACCCACACATTCTGTTTGCCTTTCTCCTCGGTTTATCCGTAAGGTAAATATTGCTGCATACTATCCTTAATGTCACTTTCTTGCCTTTTTTAGAGCTTCTTTGAAGGACAGTCTGCACCATGGGATTCAGCTAAGAAAGATGAGAACAGAATGAAAAATAGATATGGAAATATTATTGCATGTAAGTATTGACACTACAGTTGTGCACTGTGTTAACTTCCCTTTACAACTGGATAAGAATGACAACCAGCTTCATGCTCACATCAGGCTTATATTCATCTTCTCTAATTAAGGAGATAAAAGTGAGGGAAGATGTTTTTGGCTTGGTTTTATTGTTGGCTTTTTGTTGGTTTTGTTCTTGGTTTTGTTTTTGCTGTCAGATTTAATGCATTTTGTCAACTAGCCTCCTGTGATCAACATTTGGCTAATGGAGAATGACACCTTTAACCAGTATTCAGCTCTTAACAGCTCTTAAATTGCTCCTGGCAGCTTAGTGAAAGAGTACCTATGATTGCATTGGTACCTTGATACTGGATTCTGGATATTGTAGGAATGGACCATACTGCTGCTTAAATATTCCTTAATAGCAGTGACAGCTATCATAACTTACCCTTTTAATTCTAGACAGACTAAGGAAAAAAACAGTCTGTATGTTTTACTTAAAAATGCCAAGCTTGATAAAGATTAGATATTATAATAATCAAATAACTTGAGGAGATTTTAGCATGTTTTGGTGAACAACCCCTAAACCTGGCATTATCAGAAATGTTATGGCAAGAGATGCTGTTATGAACATGGGGACAGAAAATATATCAATTTTGGTAAGAATAGGTGGTATTGCACTTAAAGGATAACTTCCAGTGACCTTGTAGGAGGTGATCACTTCCCTGATTGTTTCTTCAAAATCTAAGTTGAAGATATGTAGTGGATATGTTTCTACTACCAGCCAGACAGATAACCATGAAGCTGGGGTGAACAGAGAAATAAGCAGCAGACGCAGCACGTCAGAAGGTTTGGAAGTGTGAAAATACATGATGGCCTTTAGGGACAGATCATTTAATGGTACAGCTGGAGTTTAGAAATCATGTATAACCCTGGCTGCATGGGAAAGCATAGACAAATAAATATTGCTGATTCTCTGAACATTAGGAGGTCCTATGGTAGGAGTATGTAGTGCATATTTACACTGACTAACTTCAGCACCTAGTCTAGATGCTTGTCCAAGTACAGATGTACATAGGTTTCCTTATCAGTGAACCACAGAGACCCGAGAGAGAGAAGAGCCGCTCTTCTGGAGAAAAGATTTAAAAAGTCCACTTGAATGTCTCTGTATCACCACCTCAGGTGGTCTCTCTGCAGTGCTACAAGTCTAGAGAGATCAACTCCTAACATAGTGACCTACAGTATGTGGTATGAATAGGCTGTTGTAGCACTGTGGTGCAGCTGGCTGCAACAGCCTATAAAGAGAAAACAGCTCTGTAACTTGCTGCAGAAGGAGAACCCACAGGAAATGCTTGTAGAGGCAGAGGCAAATAAAGCAAAAGATACTATGCCACATTGGTTTGAATGGACTCGATGGTATTGCTGTGTGTTTTGGGTGTATACTGTGCTACTTACTGAAAAAGGAAATGAAATCTCCTAGGGAAATGTGAATATCATGATGTGTGCTGGAGCATATGCAAAAGAAGTTAAGTTAGCTAGATGTGGGGTGGGTTTTTTGTGTGTTTTCCTCCAAGCACTCTTTAATGTGTAACAAACTGGTTATTTTGTGAGAATGTAGCAATACATTAGATGACTTATCATTTAAGTAAAAATACTGAAGGCATGAAGAAGAATACCCAAAAGTTTTATGCTTATCCTCCCTTTGTGAAATTTTTATTCCCAGTCAGCCTATGACAATAGATCTTCTCATTTAGTCGAGTTCAGTGTTGTCAGTCCTCTCTTTAATGTCATGTCAGGCATCACTTTACAGACTGACACCCTTTGGCAGAAGAAAACAGAAGACTACTAGTGCTCTATGTCTGACGTAATGAACTGATGAGTAGCCAAGGGAAAACAAGTAAAAGATATTAGATGCACAAATCAATGGCAATTGCAAGTGATACTGAAGGCTTTCTGAGAGGGCAAGTATAACTCAGATCATTTGGATCTCAATTTACCTTTAATGTCCTCAGTATTTAGCAAGGGGAAAGAATTGGACAGAGTTTTTATCAGTAATGCTTCCTATCTATGTGGCTGTGAAAACACAGATAACACAAGTTAAAATTAAAATCCATTAGCATTAAAGGCAGTATCTTAAAAGAGAGGCCGAAACGGTCCACAGTTTGTCGTTTGTTAAATATATGTATGCAAATGGGGTAGTTAACTGTTTAATTATTTTGTGTGGTTTTCTGCTGAGTAAGTGATCACTATTCTCAGAGTCTGAGTACAATTTTAACAGTCCACTTCTGAAAATTTCTCCCAGATAGTTGTATAAAGTATTTACTTCAGCTGAAAAGCATTTTACTAAAGTGTCCTTTTATGTTATGTTTGAAGAGCTAAAAATACATTGGTTCAGATGCCACTGACTATGGGTACATAATCATAATGATTTTTTTTTCTGTTAAGTATTTAATGGGGTTTTTTTTCATGCACTTATCCTCTTTGTTTAAATTTTCCCCAAGATACTACTGTCATATTATTGCTTATAATCATTATTGTTCCCTGAGAGAACTAAAGCAATAGCATCAAGCGGCCAGCATTGCGGGAGCTTGTCAAAATGGCAATATGCTTTACATTGCCCAAGTGATGTGCATTTAATTGGTTACAAGCACATCCTACACACTGTATGAAAGTGAGTACAACTTGTGAGCCACTGTATCAACAAGCTAAATCATGATCACCGTCCAGTCACCCACAGAAAACATGCTGCTTCTTTCCTGATCACAAAAAGCTTTGTGTTTTCTCACTAGGAACTAAAACTGACATGAATCTGCCAAATGAAACTTTTTTTATCTAAGAAAAAATTGGTTGCTGCTGTAATTGTGTAGGTTATGCATGGATTTTGGTAAAATCTATTGGTTTTTCCTCAGGAGAGATCCTGAGGTAATTTTGGCATTTTGGGGCTTCTGTATTTATATTTACCCAACTCAGTATTGACTAAATGAGAAGAAAATATTGATCACTGCTTTTAAAAGCAGCTAAAGATTTTAGGGGAGACATTTATAAAAGGCTTGATTTGCAAAGAATCAGCAAGGCATGTCCCAAGCACGGGTCGTTGGCTAGGCATGCTAATCAACCAGCTAATCCAGGGGCTTGTTAGAGATCACAACCTGCAGCCTGGCATATACATGTTGTAGGTAACTTGAGGGGAGCGAGTATAATATTCATTATCTATTACCATTTTCTACAAAGTCAAATGGATTCTAACTTAAATGATTTTGAAAGGTTAAGTGATCAATGCAAGCTTAAGTTTGATCTCCTAATAGAAGGGTATCAAAATAACAATAAGCTGGAAAAGAGAACATTTAAAAGCTACGAAAATTGTCAAGAGCATGTGAAGTCTAAAGTAAAAAAATACTCTGAAAAATCGAGACAGTTAAGCTAGAGGCTATTTAAGAGTCAACATACATGGTGGAATAATATATGGCTTGGGTACCTCTTAGGTTTAAATCTACTGGACATAAGCACAGGCAGAGACACAGTAACATTTCTTTTTGTTGACTGAAGATTTTTTTCAAATTAAGGAGTGTTGACATGCAGTAACTACTTCACTAGAGTTTTCAAAGCAATAAAAAACAAGTCACTCCAGCTCCACTGCAAATAAATGGGTATTGAACAGTCCAGTACCTCAGAATTCCCAGAAACTTAGCTGAGAATGCAGTACTTGAAAGGATGCACTTGAGAAGAAAGAAAGGCAAAAAAAGATGGTACAAGGATATCATTATGAATTCACTACTTAGTTTTGTCCAGTCCAAAGCAAGAATTATTGCAAGGAAAGAATGGAGTACATAAAGGAAATTAAAAAATAACAGGAAGAGTGCAAAAAAGGTACCACTGCTTCTTTTTCAGTTGTATTAATCAACTAAAAGGAATAACAGGAAGTTATATTTTTAAGATGTTCCTTAGCGAGAAATTTGAGCTTGTTTAGCCCAATATGGAATTAATTAGCATGCGTGTCATCAAAGATGGGACTCAGTGGCTTAAACACAGACAACTAGCCTGTGCAGGACCAGCAAATGTGACAGCTGAAGGCTAGGCAGTATATCCTTAGGTATATAGAGTGATATGAGGTGTTTCTGCTTAGACAACTGAATTGTGCCCTAAGTACTTCAAGAACTACAAAAGTATAGCTTTTTACTAGCCTGATTTGTCCTGGTGAGAATGCTTTTAAGGCAGTGGTGCAGGAAATAAAGAAAATGGATGAAAACATGCCATGGGTCTTAACTTCTGGAATCAGCTGACTTCAGAAGTTAGATGAGATCTCCAAACTGTAGAAGCAGCAGCCGTGTCTGGAGCTTAGGTAATTCCTAATGTAGTATCTTTCTTAAGTAAGATGGATCTTTAGAATTACAGGCCTGTAAGTAGAACAGAAGAACTGTTCTGAAAAAGCTGATAAATAGCTTAATTAAGCAGAGAAAAGCACAGCATTTGAGTATGTGTAGCTTTATAGAGTCAGACCACCATGGGTTATGTAATGGAGAGTCACATTTCTATAAATTTTTAGTCATGGAAAAGTGAATAAGGCTGAAAAGGCTGACCTGATGAACGTAATTGGTTTAAATATTGCAACGTGTTTGAAAAAACTCATTCTTGAAGACTGTTGGGTGAAATAAACACAATAGAAGAACAAAATAAGAGCTCTGTAAAACCTAGAGCTAGAATTTTAATTCATTCTAATTTCCAGTATTTGGTTTGAAACTGTGCCTCTTCTCTCTCCCAAGGGAGTCCCAGAGAAGCAAATGAGGCTCTGAGATCTTTAGTCCAAATGACTCAGAGCATACAAGCGAATGATACAAAGAATTTGCTTCTTCTTTTCCTAGTCATCCATTTGAAACTCTCTTTGACTTGTAAGTCTAACGCACTGTTATTTTAAGAACAGCTTGCTCTTTCCTTCCTCCTCCATAATGTGGGCCAATATTATGCTACTTATGAAGAAGTTGGATTTTTAACCCACTTCATGTTCTTTCATTCAATTCATTTTTTAATTTTTAGGATTTTTAAAGCTGAAAAAATAGCTGTTCGGAACATGAGTGGCAAGTTTCAGGTGCTCTAATGCTTATGCACATTTACAACAAAATAACGACAGGAAGGTCTGTCATCAGCTGCAAATAATACTAGCTCAGCTAGCAAGCAGCATTCAAAACAATAATACACAGGTATCTAATTAGGAAGAGTAACTTGTAAACAAAGCAGCGGGAAAGTGACTATTTAGTATCTGTCCATTCTTGAGACCATACCCTCAAATTGTTTTATAATCAAGCCACACAGCATTTTTGAAAGCCATTGTGTTTGATTGCTTTTGTACCTAAAGAATCAAGAGGAGCATATGAAGTCTCAGAGAAGAAAAAGCCATATCAGCATGAAAAGATTCTTTTGCAGGGGGGAATCTAGCCTCTAGCACTTCTTAGTCACTGCTGTGGTGTCATAAGGAAAATGAGGCAGCTGACAAGAAACAAATTTATTCCATGGTGGTTTGGACTGGAATATGGAAAATAGAATTGGAATTGTTTGCGCAATTCTGAATCTGTACAAATGGCCACAGTGGAGCAAAATTCAGTGACAAAGCCATTGTCTGACTGCTTGGGGTTTGTCATTACTCTGTTTTGCTTTCTTTCTTACTGAAAATATAATGAGTTTCCTTCAGAAACTGTGAGGTAGTAGTATATCCTGTAGAATGACTTTAGCTTATTTTGAGTACTGGCAGACGCATTTTGAAATTACTACACCTTTTTCAACTTAATGTTATTTATTTTATTGATAAAAGGAGTGGTTGTCAAGCCAAAAAAGCATAATTGCAGTAGGTTTCACAGTAGAAATATTTAAGACATTTAGACTCAAAATCAGAGGGGATTTGTAAAACCTTATAAATGGCTGATGTGAGTTTTTCACGAACAACAAAACAAGCATGAACTTGCAAATATGGAGGTTTTAGTTTAACTTTAAAGGAGTTTTGATGAAGGCTTTGTTACTGAATGTGTCTTTAATTACTTTTTTGTCTCTATTGTTCCCATTTCAGATGATCATTCTCGAGTGAGACTGCAGCCCATTGAAGGAGAAACAAGTTCTGATTACATCAATGGAAATTATATTGATGTGCGTATACTGATGTAGTCAACGAACTTAATGTTGTGTTCAGTCAAAGAGGGAGCTCTTATTATTCTCACGTTATTCATAATTTGTAATAGATATCACAGCTGCTAAACCTTGTTGCAAAGTACTATCTTTGGAAGGTAGGTGTACACTGAAGGGGAAAAAAAGGCCTCAAAGGTTTTTTCAATAATCAAATGAAAGGAGTCTTTTCCTCCAACTGCCAGAAGACTGAAACTTTGCCAGAAACACTGTATGGCTATTTAGCCTGCTGGTGCTTATAGAGGCTAACAAAATGTTATTTTCACTTTCTGTCAACAGCTTGGCATCATTCCACATTTAAAAGTAAGCTGTTTGCATATTAATGTGACAAAACTCTGTAATGCCTAATGCAGAGATTTGCAATCTCTTGTCATTTCTGCACTTTTAAGTCGCCTTCAAAGTATATTCTGCAGCTGTTAACCAGTACTTCTAATGCAAGCAAGACATTTCATTAAATATGTAGGCTGTTTAATTATTGAAGGTGGCTTCTTTGTTTATTCTGCATCATGTTAACTTAATGTTTTACATTAGAATAAATTCTTTAAGAGTCAAGGTGGTTTTAGTTGAAAGAATGAACTCCAGAGTAGAATTGAAAATCATTAGAAAGTCAATAGTATCTCAAGACATAAATCTATAGATAGCAAAGGTAATAATTTTATTGTTTACATGGAGTACTAGATGTTAGGCTAAGTAAAACAAGTGTTGCTTCATGGGAAACTGTTTGCTAAAGATGTCTTGTTCAGTAGTGGCATCTTTGAAAAATGGTGTCACAGCCTGCAGTTCAAATCTCATCACCAGTACGAAACAGAAATGTAAGAGATGTTTTTCTCAGAGAGTGGAGAAACTAGAGCTATATAAGAAAAGTAGGTACTTCAGTTTTAACAATTTGAAGTCTCAAGTTGTAACTTTCTGAAGATGCCTCCTTCTAGTGATGTTTATTAGAATGTTCAAGAACCATTAATTTCAGCTTAGATTTCTGTACAGTCCCTTGCTGCTTAAAAGAATAGCATAGACACCAAGAGTTAAAGGCACATATGGTAATATATTTAGTTAGACATCTCACTAAACTCTGAAGGGAGTAATTTTCTGTCATGAAAGGAAAAGAGTTCACATTGGGGGCTAATGTTTGAATTCAATTTCAACTGAATACACTTTCTATAACATTCAGGATTGTTTTCGTTTTAGGCTACTAGCATGTTCTTGTGTCAGATTTTGATTTGGCTCAAAAATACTAAAAGATGTGAGGAATAAGGAATTGGACCATACAGTCTCATTTAAAATGCTGGTAAGATAGCTGCATAGCAACTTTTTTTGTTTATGGAAGTGCAAGAGAGAATGTGGCCCTAAAGGAAACAGTGGGTGAGAACCAGAAAATTATCTCTCTCATCCTCAGCAGATGGCTTCATTGCAGAGCTTGGAGGACTGCAGACATCTTCCAAAGAGAACTCTAGCAAGAAACACAGCATTTTTTGTTTATAATCTTGCAAGTCAGGTTTCTATTAGAAATGCTTGTTTTTCTACTACAGAAGCAGCTGCAATTTTATTCTTGCATGTGCTTGTCAGTACAGTTGTCATGTTGTTAAAATAAACATGCTAATAAGGGAATAGCACTGTCACAGACACTGTGAAATTTTCTTGGATAAAAGAGAGGGGCAATGGTTATGCTGTGTTTTTTCCCATGGGTATTTTTACTGGGAAATGGAACTGTTTGATCCCAGCCACTAGGGATATTAGATAACACATAGCAGAAAAAAAAAATCACCTCTGTAGCTGTCTGAACATTTCTCAGTTCACAGATTTCTAAATTTTGCTTCAGTGGCACGTAAAGGAATCAATTCTGTAATTCATGCTGTTCATTCTCTAATATTCAAGGTATCTTCAGCTGCTTCAAATTCTTTCCCACCTTGCATCACTACAATGCCCCTTGCTCTTTACAAAGAAATTGCAATGGCATGCAAGCTACAGTTTTAAGTTCTTCCTGCTGTTGACTGAAAATGAACAAATCGCAGTGGACAGAGTGAACATCCCCCCACCATTCCCCAGGCTGAATGCAAATCTAGCGTTCTTTAGCTGTTAAAAAAAGGAATAGGCTTTGCACTCAATAGCAATAGCTTGGAGGTATATCTCAGCCTCCATGAGCTTCTGATGCCATTAACTGCAAGTGCTAGAGAGGATTTCATGCTGCTCATTTTCAGCAAAGTCAACAAGGGACTGAAAGAACATATTACTTCTGTCCCTTAATGTACAAGGCTGCAACTTAAGTATCCTACAGAAAACACATTTGCCTCTTGTTCCCCTTCTCCCTTGCCCTTCCCCCACTGGAAAGAACTTTTGCATCTAATGCATTTTCTGTATTGTGATTTTTACTGAATACTACTCTAAATGAAGTTTCACTCATAGCAACATAGCAGAGCATATTGCTTATTTTTTTTTCCCAATTTATTTTAGGGTTATCATAGACCAAACCACTACATTGCTACACAAGGTAAGCTTATCACCCTTTCTTGTTGGTCATCTGAGACTAAGAGGTTTTGCTACTTGGATTACAGTTTACACTCTAATATGCATTTTTGCCGCAATCAATATCCAGGACAGGGTAGGCTCAATCACTTAGACAGAAGCGAGCAAGCTGAATTATTACCTAATTTTCTAATTTTCAGGTGTGTCAAGTAAGCAGCTCTTTACTTTTGTGTTCAAATAGGTTTTGAGTAGAAAAGCAAAATTCATCCGTTTTGGTAGAAGTTACTCAACATGTTGTTACTCATGAAAAAAGAAATAAGTCATGGTATTAATATTCATAGCAGCTCATAGCAGCCTTCCTGTATCTGTAGGAGGCCTAAAAGGATGCTGGGGATGGACTCTTCATTAGGGACTGTAGTGACAGGGCAAGGGGTAACAGGTTCAAACTTACACAGGGGAAATTTAGATTAGATGTAAGGAAGAAGTTCTTTACTGTGAGGGTGGTGAGGCACTGGCATGGGTTGCCCAGGGAAGTTGTGAATGCGCCATCCCTGGCGGTGTTCAAGGGTAGGTTGGACAGAGCCTTGGGTGACATGGTTTACTGTGAGGTGTCTGTGCCCATGGCAGGGAGGGTTGAAACTAGATGATCTTCAGGTCCTTTCCAACCCTGACTATTCTGTGATTCTATGATTCTACTCAGTAAGCTTTTGAGAGAGACAATGGTGTCATAAAAATGAAAGTTCTCTTAATTGTTCAATGATAACTAGGCCTCAGGTCCTAGAAAACACTGCACTTGGCAAGTTTTGCTTGAGAACCCAATGACATATTACGCTTGCGGGGGGATTCTTCAAAAGGATCTAGAAAGACAATTTACAGGCCATCGTTTAAAAGCTTGCTTGTGGACAGGAGCCCATTCCTTTGTCAACACGCTAATTAATTTTCAATTTGTGCTTGTCTTCAAAGACATAATTTGCTCATTCTGATGTAGTTCTTAATTAATTTTTGGTCAAGTTTAGAGCTGGAACAAGTGGAAAGATGAGTCTTCTGTGGCTGCTTCATCATAATATTGAACAATATGCCAATCTCCTGCCTATACCTGGATAGCATACAGTTGAAAATTTGATAGTTCCTCCACTACTTGGAGGGAATCTTCTCTGTAATAGGTGTTCTGTGACAAAGCTTCCTGCGTTTGCCCATGGATCTGAAGAAGCTGAGCTACACCCACGTACGTTATTTCAACACATGCCCAACCTTTTAAGAGAGCCAGCTGGAGTACTGAGTATAATACTCAGAATAATCTTACCATGTGTTGAATTTAAAGGTTATGCATACTTTTTAATGACTTTTTATCAAAGCAGAGAAAATGTTGGCCGTGTCAGATAAGAGCTTTTACTGTGATTTCAGTTGTCCCTTAAGTAACACAGTCTGCAGCCTCCAGTCCCCACTTCTGCCAGTGGGAGGTTTCATATCTCTGCCTTTCTGTACTCCAGCTCTCAAAAGTCCCTTTGTGCTACTTTGTGAGATGCCGGTGGGGCAAGACACTGGTCTTATTTCTAGAACCGCCTCACTACTGTCAATATTACACTTTAGACCAGAATTAGAATTTGTGATCTTAGAATATGAGCCATTTAAATGTGACGCTTCTTCCACTTCTGCTAGCCACCCACCGCATTCCTCAATCCACAGTCTTTCTACAGAGGAGACAGACAGGAAAGCTAGGACAAAAATACAAGATTTGCTTAATTCCGTTTGGGCTTTTGCACCCTCCTCTTCTGAGAATACATGGATTGTTTCATTTAACCTTTAGCTAATGAAACGGTTGCTTTTCACCATTAGTTGTATCCTTAAAATAAGAAGTCACACAGTTGGCATTTTACTTGCAGTTTGTAAATATATTTGTTTTCATCAGGAGGTTCACCAGGAGAACCCCCTGACAGCTTTCTGATAGACATATGAGAACCCTATCTGAAGCAAGTTTATATTCAGCTTTGTCACTCATCATAATGCTTGAATAGCAAATGTTAAGCTTGAGGTTTTTGTACTTAACAGCTTTTAAAGCCAAGTCTGTAATCATGTATGAATAATGTACTTAAAGTCTCTGTACCAGATCTACCAACAAGTCCCAACAGTTTCTTTGCCACACTTGTTTCCTGATATGATGTCAAGAAGAAGAATAAGAGAAATAGAAACAATTCTTCTTCCAAGATGTAAAGGATATGTCTGTTTCAGCTGTCGTTCTTTGAGGCAGGTCCCATCAGTTTCTTCTGTGTAGGTGCAGCTAAGTGGACACAGGGATGCCTAACCCCTCCCTCAAAGCAATGAGTGAGAAACTGACTCTCTGAAGAAAATAAAATTCATTTTTAAATGGGCATACAATATACAGCAAATACAGAATAATCTGGCTGTGAGTTTTTGGGTGGATTACATCTGTAACGTCTTAATTTTTAAAGCCAGTTGGGAAGCAGATTTGTATCTCCAGTTTGGAGGAAGAAGAACACTGATATCATTCATCTCAGGAGGTTGATGAATTCTCTCTGGCTCTGTCCCTGGCCTGATGAAGAATCATGACAAAGTTTCTTTTACTTTCTCTGTGTCAGCTTTCTCGTCTGCAAAATACAATTAAAAATTCTCGCCTGCTTTTTATAGTTTTCTGCAATGTCCGAATAGATACAACTGTGTAAAGGCTGTTTAGTGTGATTCCCCAGTATGCCAGTTTCCTGACAAAGCCTTTGCACAATAGTAACGCTTCTAGTAAGATGCAGTCTCTGTCTTTTGCAAAGGTGATAAGGTTACTGGGAATAATCTGTAGGACTTCCTTAAGGCTCTATATTCACTATGAAAAAAGATACTTGTTTCACTCGTCAAACAGACTATGCCTTTGTATGCCTTCCTTAGTAGTCAGTCTGTCACAAGTCATGGCTTTCAATATATTTTCCCTTATGGAGATAGGCTGAGAAAGTTGGGGCTGTTCAGCCTGGAGAAGAGAAGGCTGCATGGAAACCTCATAGCAGCCTTCCAGTATCTGAAGGGGGCCTATAGGGATGCTGGAGAGGGACTCTTCATTAGGGCCTGTAGTGACAGGACAAGGGGTAACAGTTCAAACTTACACAGGGGAAGTTTAGATTGGATATGAGGAAAAGTTCTTTACTGTAAGGGTAGTGAGGCACTGGAATGGGTTTCCCAGTGAAGCTGTGAATGCTCCATCCCTGGCAGTGTTCACCCCGACAGTGTTGAAGGCCAGGTTGGACAGAGCCTTGGATGATATGGTTTAGTGTGAGGCGTCCGTGCCCATGGCAGGGGGGTTGGAACTAGATGATCTTAAGGTCCTTTCCAACCCTAACTATTCTATGATTCTATGATTCTGTATAGCTGATGATGTTTATACTGTTTTAGAACATGCTCTCATGTAGATATGTATAAACACATCACTGCAGTACAACAGTTAAGCTGCATGTTTAATTCCCTTGATGTCTACTTTACATCAGTCTTTAAATAACTTTTCCCATTCTCCCTTTTCTCCGCCGCAACTTTCACAGGTACACGTGCCTATTGTTCTTTGAAGGAAAATATCATTACGTGAGTCAGTTTAACATCTCTGAGGAGTCAGAATGATTGATACTTCATTTTCCTATGTTCTTCTTAGGCTGCGTTCAACATATCAAATGTTAATGAGCAAATATAATTGTTTGAAGTGAAGAAGAGGCAAATTTAATCAGTTTGTAATATACTACCAATCTACTTTTAACAGAGCTGGGAGTTGCATGATCACTTGTTTATTAAAGTGTTACTGTCTTCCATACTAAGCAGAGTTTGACATACAGACTGGTATCTTTCCACCTTGACATGCGTAGCTTCCTGTTGCTAATTTCAACTAGGGGGAGAAACATTCTTTAAAAGACTTGTCTAATGGAGGCTTTCTCAACTAATAATAAAAAAAGATTTTGCTTCTATTTTTAAGAGTAATACATTCAGAGGGTGCAATTTCAATTATAAAATTAGTGTCAATTTTCCTTTATGTGATAACTATAATGTGAGTGGCATACTGAATTTACAGCTAATAAAGTCTTTTGATGATCTGCTGTAATTGGCATCAACAGATGGGATCTGCACCTGAGTCACCGTGA
The DNA here is from genome assembly GCA_009867235.2 of Psittacus erithacus. Lineage (NCBI taxonomy): Eukaryota > Metazoa > Chordata > Aves > Psittaciformes > Psittacidae > Psittacus > Psittacus erithacus. The sequence goes on from WYDI02005463.1 coordinate 40,568, forward strand.
TTAAAAAAAATCCCGCATCACAAGTCAGCATACTGGGCCATGAAGAACCAGATAGCTGATGCAATTTAAAACTCACCATTTTGTTTTATGTATCCCTTGTTCCCATGGATATAATTCTTTAGATTTTTTTTTTTTATAGCATGATATTGAGCTCTAGTATGATCTGTTCAATTTACTGGCTGCTAGGGTTTTTTTTTTCAGGAGTTAGGTAATCAATGAATTTTAAACAGGTCCTTTAGTAAGAGCATTAGGTTGAATATCTCTGCAGTACTTATTCTCACACACAATGCTGGATGGTCTTACTATTGGATGACTGTTTTTAATCTTGTGTGTCTCACCTGATCACTAAGCAGGAAAAATTAATCTTTTTTGTATTTACTTGTTCTCCGTCCCCTGGAGTTCGTATAGTTAGCTTATCTAAGACTTAGCTTCTTTTAGCAAGTCTGTATCAAAGGTTTTGTAATGCTTCCTCCTTCACCACTGCACCAGACACTGTAAATTATGAGTGGCAAACGAATGTTAATATATTTCTACAGCATTGCTCACTGCCATTTCCACCAGGGCTGGTTTTTGAGCAGATCAATCATGTGTGAAGCAGCAAACACTCACATGCAAGCTGCGTGTCTGTATATGTGAAGTACATTCACTTGTGCATCTCAGGCTTTTGAATATTCCTCATCGTTCAGGTGGGCTCTGCTTGCTGCAGCTTACAGATGAACCAGATCTAAGATATTTTGTGCAAGTACTTCTGAGCATTTCTTAATGACTGTTAAAAGCTCTTGAAAATAAAGCAGCTTCAGATATAATGGCACGGTGTAGCCTTTCAAATTCTTTTTTATCTGTGTCCAATTGTAAAGCAGATGCTAAACCATTTCACTTTGTGTATCACTGAATATGGAGACAGACATCAAGTCAAGTTTCAGTCAGGAGGAGTTTTTTAGGTATGAGTTATAAACTTCTGAAATTAAGTATTTACAGTGAAAATGTTTAGTCTTCACTGCAGCATAAACTTACCACTGTAATAACCCCTTTCATATTCCTTCACTTTTCTGCAAAATATGTGTTTCTTCCACACACGACTGTGTATGTTGTGTGAACATTTTAATAAGGGTTTTCAGAAACAAAAATGCATTTTCTTTCAAACTTAAAGTTCCCTTTCAAGCATCTGAAGCAGAAATACTGCTTTGAATAGTAATACTCAACTTCTGTGGCATGTTTTTTTGGCTTTATATTACAAAAAGTTATCAGAACTACAGCAGTGTGGAAGCCCCACATTTCTCTTTGCAAAGAAACTTTTGCTGCCATGGTTTTAGCCTCCAGACAAAAATTAACATTTGAAATTACTTCAGGAAGAACTGAAAAATAACAAAGCAAGGTAGTTCTGTGCAACTTTTCAGTATTACATAGGATGTCATTTTTGCAGGATGTAAGGTAGTCAGGCTGATTTCTTGATATATATACATGAAGACATTGAATTCTATATACCTGTATTAATGCTAAAGATTCATCTGCATTTGATTCTATTCTTTACTTTTTAATCATCTAAACTTTAAAACAGTGATTGAAGCAATCTGTCATCAGTGAAGGAGATAAACCCGTTCGTAAGCACTATATTGAATAGGTGAGGCTTTCTAAAACATGTCCTTGGCCTGTTTTGCAATACTGGTGACAAATGGCAAAGAAGTTACTTTTCTTGCTACACCCAAATGCATACAGAAGTACCAGACCCTTTACATATTAAAGTATTATCTCCAGGTTATACTATGAAGCCATATGGCAATCTCTTTTGACTTGTTTCCCACCAAAGGCTGATGATGACAATTACAACATTTGAGCACCTTTATAAAATTGTTACTTTTACTAGTGTTGAGGAAAAAAGTATGTATTAAAAATGGTAACTATAAAAGTTAATATTTTTTAACTGTTGCACATTATGGTACATGAGAATACCAGAGTTTCTTTCTGCCTCTTTGTAGTAGGACATTTTATCAATATTAGAACAGTTTGACCATTTTCGTGATTCCAGCATTTTTCTGTCTTTGTCTTAATCAGCTGTGTGTTAGTTTTGTCTGTACAGGGAATGAGATGCCCCTGTGGAAGGCTGCAAATGCCGAACTAGCATAGTGTCGTGGGTTTATTAAAAAATAAAAAGTCGGCTTAGGCTCTGTTGAAGTGTGTCACTTCTCTGTATCTTTGTGTGTAGACCAAGAGAAAAAGGAGCATTGTTGGAAAACTGATGACAGATCCATTGCTTGGTAGAACCACTTACATTCTTCTCTACATATGTGCAGCTACATTTTGCATAAAACACATGCCTGCCTTTAATAAACCTTTGGAAAGTCTTTATAAGAACAAACAAGTTCTAGAAATTATGTTAAATAATTATTTGATATTTATTTGCTAATATAAAGCCTGACATGCCATGCAGGCTGTTTTTTCACTTGCTTGTTAGTGTGGCTTGTGAAACAAAAGTTTGAGAAACTGATGATTTTTCTGTAGTCCATTGTCAAAGCCACAGGTGAAGAAAAGCAATCCTTCTATCCTCTCCCTTGCAGGAAATCAGACATAAAGGTCTTCAAAGCATATATAGATCTCTGTCTCAAAGGCAAGATATTGGTTTGATTTGTCTGTTGTGAAGTCAGTCTAGAATAGCTACAACATACTTCTGCATATCAGAATTAAGAAGCAAGAGAAATGAGACTACAATAATTAAGTAGACAGAGGTGAATCAGGCACAAGGAAATGTTTCAAGGTTGTATTGTAAAAAACAGAAGATTGTGTGAAAAGTAATGTAGGTGTTCTCCTTTAAAAATGTGACTGTGTAATATATCCTGCAGACAAGGAAGTTATGATCTTCCTGGAACTCAAGAGCTGAGCAAACTGTCCTTGTAAACCAAACACACTTTCAGAAAAGGACATTACGGAGGTGGCCATCTATTGGCATATTTGCTGCTGACTCCTAGTTCCCTAGATTATGCACTAGAATTCACTTTTTTGTCCAAGGAAGGTGTATACATCAGCATTACAAGTGTACCTCATGTGTTTGATTTTTGGGGATGCAAATTATGAAAAGCTGATGCTTGATGATAGGTTGTCCATCCTCGATAAAGAGTCAGCCATAAATTGGACATCGTGGGGAAGGTACCTTGCACTCTTGACGGAGTACCGTTAGCATGCCTGCCAGTCAGTGAATCCTAATGCTAAAGCAGAAGGAGCAAAGAAATACAGTTTGTCCTGAAAATCACATAGTCAAAACATCTTGGTTTTCTGTGAAGTTTATTTTCCAGCTGGACTTCAGCAGCATGGAGGAAGCTTGGTACCAGGTGAAAGAAAGCTTTTTGTCTTCTCATTTGCTGATAAAAATGAGTGCATCAAATTGGCAAACTGGATATATTTCAGAAACACATGTAACAAGAAGCAAATAAGGCAGCTTATTTATTTATTTATTTTTATCACCATATCCAAATATTTGAAATGCGTCATCTTTTCTCTATTCTGTATCCTTTTGGAGTGACTGAAATCTCTGTATTGGTATGGCCACCAATGTGCACAACAGTCTGGGTGATTTTAAAGCACTGCCTTTGAAAAAAAAAGATGCAGGCTTATCGGATTAATTTCTTTCCCTATCCATCTGTTTTATCCCATGCAGTTGCATATTCAGATGCAGGCTTTGTGGAGAGTCCCTGTGCTGCTGCTAAATCTCATTCTATTGCAAGCATGCTCGTGTTACTGTGTCTGTACCAAGCACAAATACACTCAGCATGTTAGAGTGGCTTTCCTTGTTTATAGTGTACATAGAATACTGCAGTCTCCCATGAAAATATAACAAAAAAATAGGCTGAAAAGGTTAGCATTTCCCTTTCCTACTTGAAATGGTGAAAATGGTGAAAATAACAAATGTGTTCCCCAAAATAGCAATAAATAGTAGTGCTAAGAGAATTTGTTGTCATGCAAATATAATTTTTATCGTAATTACCTCGAAGTCAAAAGGAAAAACATCGAGTACACATTTATTTGTTAATAACATGCACATGTATCTTGATCTAAGTTTTGTTTCATTCTGACTATTTCTGTGACTGAGGAAGAAACAAATGTACCAAAGTTGTCCAGCCTTAAATAGAAAAATATATTGTGAGAGATACAGATCACTCATAAATTATGACAGATTTGGTTTTTCTAGCATTTTTACTTATGCTTTGATGTAGACTAAATTACCTTGTTAGTTCATCTGGATAAAGAGTTCGTGTTAATGCACTTAAACTCCCATCATAAGATTAAAATATACAGCATCTGAATATCTTACTCACATGCATGAGAAACATTCCTCACACTAAGGTCCTTGGGGAAAACTAAAAGAAACTAGTAGCCAAAATGAACTCATATTTTCAAGCTTGTGAATAGTGATGATTTTATTACATTCTGATGCTTATGATTGGCTCAACATGAAAATAGAAAGTAGAAATGGGAAAGACTAATTAGGTTCTTTTGTCCTTTCCCTAAGGAGCCTTCTACTGAAGGGGATGAAATGATCTTGAACTTCATATCCATCATCAAAATTGATTCTGCGTTACCAGTTGATAGGAAGAATCCAGTCCAACAAGTCAATTACCTGAGATTTTTTTGTTGGAGATGTTACAGGCAGCATGTTTTTTGCAAAATAAATTCTGTATTTGTTAGTCTTCCCAAGCTCAGCTGGGTTATTTAAAGTGAGTGATTAATAGGTACTCATATTGCCATGGTGCAAATCACCCTTACTGAGAAGAATGCACAAACTAAAAACTAAACCAGCTTTCTACTGGAAAACATTGATTCAGCTGAACTGAAACTTTCTGTTGGACTGCTTTCACAAAGACAGTTCAGGTTCAAACTGTGGGCTCAAGGCTCCTGAAATAAGCCTTCAGTCAGAGCTGTGACCTCAGAGACAGCCGGTACTTCATGTTGCTATTTGATCTGCATTAATTTGGACCTGTATCTCAGTTTCCCAAATGAGTTACCCATTGTTCTCCCAACATGCCTGACTGTAATTAAGCAATTAAATGTCTGTAGGGCATAGAGAGAGAGGCCAGTGTGCAAGTGAGACTAACTCTGTTTCTCTGTAGCTAGTACACTCCATTGCAAAATACATAAAGGCCTCTAGTTACAATTATAGTTATTCGATGTATTCCTGTTGGGTAGCAGAAAAAACTGAAACACACTTGCTGCAAGCCATTGCCTAGCAGTACTCTCTTAAAAGCTGTGTGAGGTAAATATTCGAGCCTCTGGCCTTGTTCAGGTATCCCACATAGCCCTCACTAGGGGATCTCTGGCTCCTGGGAGTCCTACATGTAATGCAGAATTAGGAAGATACTTGATTTATCCAGTGTAAGGAAACATTAATGAGAGGAACAGATCACTTAACATCCCTCCTGTGAGGCAAACAAATCATTGTGAAAGTAAGAGTTCTTCAGTTATAGCAGGTTATCTACATCAGACTACACAACTACATCGTTTTATTAGTTTTTTTAATTTCCTGCCGTTAAGTATCTTTCTTGCATAGCATAGTGGCACTATGCACGCAGTTTTTATTGCTTTCAGCTTGGCCTAATCTCAGGCTAACTGGCTAAATCTGGAGCATTTCTTTTGCTGCCAGTTCCTTTGTTGACAGTCTGCTGTACTTCTCGGAGTAGTCAAAAGGTGTTATGAGAATGTGCTATTTATTCTTTGGGAAATCGTATGACATTTTCATTTTGTTTTATTGATACAGAACAAACTGAGCTAGTATTGGAAATCTAGCCATTGAGAAATGTCAATCAATAAGTGCGTAACACTTTATTAGATGGAAGCTTAACTGGTAGCATTAGCTGTATTGTTATAAAAATGCCTTAAATAGCATCTGCCAAGACTGCACAAATAAAGTCTGGTCTCAGACTTAAAAGTACATTTAAGTACCACGGTGACTTGTTTGTGAACATGATGGAAATACTAATATGTAGTATGACAGGTAAAATTATTCAGAAATTACTAGGGAACTGACATATTGTGGCTGCTCTACGCTATACCAAGCCTGTTGATTTCATTCAGACCCTAGCCTACCTCCTGTTGCCTCTCGAGGTATGTTTGGATTGTGACTGCGAGGGGCATGAACAACTTTTGTGTATTCATGAGCATTTAATATGTAATACAGTTCCCACTACAGTGGAGCTTCAGTCTTAGACTGAGATTTCTAGATGGTACCATAATGCAGACAAAATAATGCATAAAGATGTGCATTGTTCCAGCCTAGTTAGATCTGTATCAATAAAGAAAAGAAAATGCTGTATGAGATTCCAGAGAATAAATACCACATCCCTATGAAACTTTCTGGCTCCCTGCAGAATCACCAAAGAATAGGATCAGAGAAAATGCCAGCAGGAGAAATGATCCAGCTCTAGCCAATAGTTGATGTGTATGTGTATACACACACTTATAAAATCAGTGTTTTCAAACTGATTATCTAGTTTTGCAAAATGAACAATTTCAGAGAAAAAAGAATTCACTGGAATAATCAGTTTTCTCATTACTCAAAGGATATAATTTTTAAGCATCTGTATATTAAACTGGGAATTTAGAATGGAATGTTTGGGGGTTTTTTAGCTAGCTGTGAGATGTGTATATTTCATAAAACAATAGGACTATAGCTCATCACTATTGTACATTTTACATGGCATGTTACAGGCCAAATGTTTTTACATTATTTTACATTTGGAAAGAGATGGAGAATTTAGAGGTCAATCTCCTCCTTTCCTTCATCCTGTGAAAGGTCTCCTGCTGACTCTTCTAAATATGGGAGGAGGTGGTATAGGAAGCCAGCCAAAGCACGGGTCAATCTCATGGGAGCTGTAGATAAAATTTCTATATGCACCTCAGTCACTTAGTAATCTAAGCCTTGCTGAAAGCTAATGGGACTTGAAAGCACTTTGAAAATTTCATTTTGTGAAAGCCAGTTTTCACATAGAGCAATGCACAGGCAGGAGGGCTTGCTGTCTGGCTAGCTCAAAGAAGGTAGGATTTAGTTTGTGCTTAAAAATCAGCTGATTACTATTCACTGTGCTGTCTCTTGGCTGATAATGAGAGAAAGTTCTGTTTTCTCTGAGCAAAGGATACAGTAGAGAGCCTCTATGTGTCAGTAGCTGCACTGGGCAGGATTTGTAAAGCATTTCAGCTTGCTTTATAAGCAGTGTTTTCCTGAGATGCCAAGCTAACAAGATTCAGTCAGATCTGTGTCTTATTGACAATCCATCTAAGATGAGGAAATAATGAAAAACACATTTTAAATTCATAGCTCAGTTCTGATTAACTCACTTGAGTGTAGCTGAGATGACTTGCTGTGAAATAGTGTTACTGCATGCTCTTTTCTGGTTTTTTGCATTATAAGGTGGTATCATTGAAGAAGGCCAGAGAAGAAATGGTGGACTGGCTACAACTCAAATATAGATTCTGCATATAATTGATATGCATGGTATATTCTGAAGCCTGGGTTTAAACTAGTGTTAGGAGAAACATTTTTTATTTGTTTCTGAATGAAGTTCTGGTAGACTTCTTGCTTACAAAATGGTGACATTTCTTACCTGACTCTGAATTAATTACTGCCTCTTCAAAGAAGTGGCTCCTCTCTGCACCATCTGTGTATCTACTACCACGGAGAAGTCAGTTAAAATAAGGTTTAAAACTCAGGGGGAGGTTTTTTCCATACCTCACATAGAGTAGCCAATAGCCTCAGGCTTTCTTGCTTGGGCTGCCCCCTGGCTTAACATACTTACAGGGAACCAACTTCAACAGAACTTTATCCACAGCTTGCTTTGTTTGCATTTTTTTGAGGCAAGAGAGATTTTCAAAGAAGTCTTATCAGGAAAGCCAGCATAGCCCTATAATTACAATATAGCTCTGCTAAAGACTACATAATAATTAATATTTGTAAGGCTAAAATTAGAAAGTGCTTTTCAAATGCCATCACAGTCAACACTATAAGTCAAACAAAATAGAGTGATAAAGGCAAGAATATGGGTTTTTGGCTCATTACAGGGGTTTTGTTTCATTAAGATCTTTTAATGCACAGTATGTGTGGGGCTGGGATATGCAGAAGCAACAAATAATAATTAATACTGAAGTATAGCAGCTAGAAACCAGCAATTAATAAATAACACTGAAGTGTTTGTGGCCAAGTTTTGCCAGTGCAAACGTCTGTTGCCTTTTAGGTATGCTAATTCTTGAAATGATAATACTATAGGAGACTTCAGTAAAAGTGAATAGATGCATGGCACTGGGGTACATTTTACCCTCAATGATGGTTGAGTTTCTGGAACTGTCTTGGGAGGACTTTAATTAAAGCATTAGAAGCATCCAGGTTATACGACCTGATTCTTTTTTATCATTATTTTCTTGACACCTTGATTGATCTGTATGCATTTGTATAGCTATTGGTGAGTGTAGGGCCTGTATGGTTTAGTGATATCTTGACCAGCTCTATCTCAGACTTAAAAATTATTCACGTTATTTACAGAAGCATATATACTGTGCCTATGAAAACATACTCTTGTAGAAGTTTTAAAGTTAATTTGTCTATATGCTGTAGTAGAAAACAAATGTCTAAACCTATATTGAGAGAAGTTATAGCTGAAAGACTGCATGATCACTGCCCAAGTTTTTTAAGTTTTTATAGCAAAGCTTTTTTGTGCACTTTGCTGGCCTCCATGGAGGCACTAAACCCTTAAGAACTCCTGAAAATGTGAGTGAAAGTTAAATGTATGCTACCGTATCTACTCAACAAGCATATGGTAAAGGCTGCTTTTCAGAAATCAGATTATCAGCAACTGATCAAATCTTCACAGTGTCTTCCACTCAGAAACCCCCTCATTTGTAGAGGGCAGGGATGAGCCAGCATACAGCTGTACTGCTGTGAGGCTGGGGCAATGCAATTACAAAGAACAATGAACTAGCAGTTAATCTTGCTATTTGACTGCATCAGCACAACTGGGATCTGTTACTTTTCATTAAGTATGCTGACTATTTTAGATAGAAAGATCAAGACATTTTATTTTCATTTACTTTGCTATGAAAAAATGGAACCTAATCTTAAACTCCTTAGTCTACATCTGGACATGAAAAGAAGTGTCCAGGATTGCAGAGCTGCTGACCACTGGTGAGCTTCCCATGAGATTTCTGGGAGGTTGACAGAACTGTATGTTCATGGAAACCTGATCACCTAATGATGCGCCTGCAGATTCCTGTTGCTAAAATCTTGAGCACATTGCCTTATTGAGGAGGGAAAAAATGTGTTTCAGTTAAGGGAGATGTTCCCTTGCCTACAGTCTGTGATATTTATAGTTTAAAGTAGCATTTAACTGCAATTTTTTACATAACTTTTGAAAGGGCATTTTATTCTTACCTCCAAATTCTAGCATGGTTAAAAGAGCAAGTAGCATGCATTTATGGATTATCAGATCACTGGACTGGGAGAGCATTAGTCACCCTGTAGTTTTCATAGAATCAAAGAATGGTTTGGGTTGGAAAAGGCTTAAAGACCATCTAGTTGCACGGGCAGGGACACCTTCCACTAGACCAGGTTGCTCAAAGCCCTATCCAGCCTGGCCTTGAACACTGCCAGGGATGGTGCAGACACAGCTTCTATGGCCATCTGTGAAATTCTCTTTTCATTACCCTACTAACAGCTAGTTTGTCCCATTTAAAAGGTTTATTAGGAAAAGGAGAATTCTTGAACTTTTCAATCTGTTAGCTTGTAGCCTGTTCTCCCAGTAATTTATTTTTTTTTTTTATCTCTGGTTTTATGCTTTTATGTGTATTTTGAGCAATTTGTGCTACATAATGGGTTTGGGGGTTTTGACAATGTAATTGCAAAGGGAACTATTGCTTTTGGCTTTTTTTGCCATGCATCTGTTAAGAAAGCATTTATTGTGTCTCAAGTTCATGTTGGATGGATTATACATAGTTGAGAACACCACTCCCTCTATGCAAGTATATTAGGTGGTTGTCCTTGTATGGTCAAGTGATAGGCAGCCACAGCAGCAAGCAGCAAAAGGAAAAATACTTCTGTAAAAGGTGAAGACAGTTATCATTGCTACTAGAAACTGAAGTGTTAGTCAAGGGCACCATTTTATAACCACTTCCTAACACAAGGTGGACGCATCTGCTCACTGGAAGAAAGTTTATTGCACTCTTTTCAAGATGGAATTTAACTGCTGCAGATATAAGTCTTGCATCTTGTCAGTCCACTGCTGCTATCAAGACATGCCTAGTGGCTACAACTACCTATGCACTGTCCTTGGAGAGCCTTTGAAGCTTAAGGGCATCTGTTCATTTTCTGCACAGTTCTAGTTTTAGGTGGACCAAACGTCAGCTTTTGGATTTGATATTCTACACTAAAAACAAAAGATTTAAGAAGCTATTTGTTCCTTGTTTAAGCCACCAGCTTTTCTAGAAATTGAAAAATTACCCATAGATTTACAAGTCCATCTCAGTAAGTGCCAGGGACATTTCAGGATTCAGTTTTTCTTGTTTCTTGGAGCATTTGCTTGCTTTCCTACATCTGAACATTTTTTTCCTATATTGTGGGCTAGTTTATCACATTTGTATTGATCAAATACCCTATTTGCAGTACCAGTTGTTAGAACTGGGTCTCACAATAACAAGCAGAAATAAAGGCTCTAAAAAACTCAGTGTATAGAAGCAGCTTCTTAAGAGTTTAAACCATTCTTAAAAGCTGTGTGATTTTCCATTTCCTAATAAGCTTGCATTCCCAGAGCAGCAACTAACAGCTGCTGGTAATACAACTGATGGTTGTGATATATACAACTGATCATTTCTGTTGAGTTTTTTTAGTAATGCATTTAATTAGATTGGGGTTTGGAGGGTTGATTTCTCCTTTCCTTTCATCTTCTGGTGTCAGTATGTTGTTGATTTCTTTTTTTCACAGCAGAAATCTTTGATACCACCTACTATACTGTGTAGCTAATGGGGTACGCCACAGGCTTACTGTTAGGCAGCACAGCTCCTTCTCTTCAGACCTTCTTCTCCTGCAAGGGGGCAACTGCTGAGAATAACCTTCCTGCCTATTGTGCGCACATTTGTTAAGTTGATGCTTAGAACAATTACAGGCTCTTTCTCTATCACGAATCTCTGGAATCAAATTGTTCAGTTCTTCATGACAATAAATCCTCAACCCTACCTAGCCTCTAATGCTTTTCAATTCTAGCTGGAGACAAGTAATAATTTATTCATATGTCAGAAAATAATTTGAAAAATGTCAAGAAGAAAGAAAAATGGGGTAGAAAAGAATTACTTTCTGAGAATTTAAGGTAGGTTTTTAGGTTGGGTTTTTTCCTTTCAGTGTCCTGAACCTGAAAAAGTTTGGAGGCTGTATGTAAGGATTGGAGAGGAAAAGCAAGAAAACACTTCAGAATACTTAAGGAAAGCAGGAAATCCTGTCAAGCACTTTTAATTAGATTATCTTATCATTTGGATAGTAAGATTGGGAAAAGCGTACTCAGCACTGAAGAACAGGACATTTCTTCTAGGAGAACATTTGGAATCAAGCTTGAAGGACTTGTCAAAGCTCAGCTCTTTCTCTGGCCTGAAAAATGCTATTACTTTTTCTAAAGATTTATTTTTCTCATATTTTTTTTTTTTTATAAAGAATGACAAATTAAAAATCTTTAGGAAGAAATTAGTGTTTAGGATCTCTCCCCAGTTGTACTTCATGATGTAGTACATGTCATGAGACAAATTATGCTGTCTATGGAAAAAAGAAAATCAGGAATAAATTGTCAAGGTTATCCCATGGCTGTCAAAAAGAAATGGCTGTTACGAAGTAGAGCCCAACCATCTTGTATCTCAAGTGAACCTGTAAGAAAGAAAAGTGAAATAACACATAAAGAAACTGGCTACATTGCCCCTCAGTTTCTCAAAGATTCTGGCATCTTACAAGGGGTAAAGAAGAGGGCTGTGTAAGCAGAGGATCTTTTCTCACCTTTCCTGCAGCTTTACCCAAAGCATATTCAGATGAACAATCTTGAAACATCACGTAATCCTGTGCTGACAGAATGCAGTGGAGCCATTTAGATTTTCTCCATTAAACTAAGTTGTGAATCAGAATTCTCGAAGCAATAGCATGGTTGGTTTTTGTCCTTGATCAAGCTTGAATAGTCTTAGTAATGTGTCATGAACTTGCAGTCTTTCCAGGTCACTATGTGAAAATCTGCCTTTCCACAATCTTATTTTTAGCTACACTCTTTAAAAGATGGTAGCAATAGTAATTTTGCTTAATATTTGTTTAAGATTTGAGAGAACTAGTATTTTTCTACAGTGACTAAAATAATCTCCTTCCTTTTTACCAGTAGGAGAGGTTGGCCCAGAACCTTTCTAAATGACTTTAATTACCCAAAAAGCTATATTGAATCCTACAATATTAAAACACAAGCAAGCTAAACTTGCACTGTAATGTATATTAATTATCTTACTGTGACATTCAATATAGCACTTGGACCATGCATGTATTACGTATCTAGGACACTTATATTTAAGTAAAATACTTACTGTAAATTTCCATATGGTGGAGAGTGATTAAGGAATTCTCACACATCAGGATGAAATCTCACAAAAGGATCACATGCTCTGTGCTGTAAATTAAAAAAAAATAAAATAAAAAAGGTACCCAGTTTTGCATCCACGTCATCTTGAATTTGGTAATTTCAAATACTGTAGGTTTGGTTTCTGCTGTTATTTCTACTCTGAGACCTTCCGATGTTTCTTGTGTTCTAACAGTCATAGGTTCCTGCTGTACTAAATGGCTTTTTCTCCTGTTACATGAACAACCAAAGCCAGAAAAAGAGAAGTTGTGAGACTATAGGGAAACCTGTGAAACTAGCTATATGTGCAGAATTCTTAAAAGCAGAGAAAATAAGGGAAAGAATACATAACATCTTTGATCTACACAAATTATGGATGATAAAATCATCCTTTGAAATTGCTGAAAATTCAGAAGTTTTAGACTATTACCATCCTTTTTCTTACAATTGAGTTCCAAGTAAGTTGGGTCTAACTGTAATGTTATTTGCCTAGTCAGTTGTTTTGACATGTCTGTACTATCATAGAATGACAAAGTCATAGAATCACAGAATTATTTGGGTTGTAAGGGACCTTCGAAGATCATCTTGTCCAACCCCCTGCCATGATAATACAGTAACAATATATTACTCCATTTTTCACTAAGTACTTGACTTTTGGAATGAAAATTTTATTTTCAAAGTGAGCTTAAAGTACGAAAACATGGGTGCCAAACTGCCCAAATCTTCAACGTGTACTTTTGTAATGTTTTAAGAGGCTTGGTTTCCTCACTAGAGGAGCATTTAGTCCAATACATTGTCCATTTGTCCTCCAATTAGCTGATTGAAGACATTCCTCTAGATAAGCCACTAATTGCTTACTGCAGTGTGGCAGTACAATAATGGATTCAGTTATGGATGTTATGTAAACTTCAGTATGGAAGTTTATAGTACTTCATAGTATTTTGCATTTGTTTATTTTTTATTGGCTCAGTGATTTTAAAGTAGTGGTTTAAGACCTGGGTAGCACATTGAATGTCATTAATAAGACATGTAGAAGTGGGTAGGACGAGGCATACATAAAGTGATGTGGTGCTTCTCAACATTTTGTTTCTGTAACATTTCCTGTGGGCTGGTACCCAGTTGTAGAATGATGCTAGAGGAAACCCTGCATGTTTGTCTACAAAGGAACAGGTTTTTGGGGAAAGTACTGCGGAGGACATGGCTGCCATGGCATGGCAAAGTTCTTTACCAGTTTCCCCCTGGTTTTGCAAAGTGATATACTGCTGCAAAAAAACTGTAACTTCTGCCTTGCTTCAGGAAGTACGATTTGGTAACTGGGGTAATTTGATGGATAGTGTATACTGAGAAAAATATTAGAAACCAGGAAGCCACATCGTCTCTTGAGGCTCATTTCATTCCAAATACCCCTTCCCTAGGTTATCATCCAATTGTTAAGAGAAAGAGTAATGTTACCCATTTTTTATAATTTCACCTCTGGGTATTACAGAGATAAATACCTAAATGCTGGAGAACTAACTTTCTTTCAGAGCACTGTTTCAGGGGAAAAAGACTTAAATGCGGATAGGTGCAATGACAGAAAAGAAATAGACCCTAAATGAAAAATATGATTACAGTGATATGAATATATGTGTATAGTCACGGTTTCTTGAAGTTCCCCAGAGAAAAACTTCCAATCATGACTTTCGAATAGTAACCTTTCATTTGATTTATTGTTTCAGGACCAATGCAGGAGACAATATATGACTTTTGGAGAATGGTATGGCATGAAAACACAGCCAGCATAATCATGGTTACTAATCTCGTAGAAGTGGGAAGGGTAAGTGATTTTTGTACTTAAAAATATGAAGGACTTCCAAGGCATTTGCTTTTGGAAATTAAGTAGCAGACCAACAAGATGCTTATATTCTGAGTATAGCACATAAAATATTTATGACTGCCTGTGCTAAGAGTTCCATTATCAATTATTTTTAAACATTCCTGGGATGCTTAGCTTTGATAACATTAGCACAATGAAAAAGTAACTGATAAAGCTGCATTCTGTAAAGCACAGCCTGCAAAGACTGGAAAGCGTCATATCTTTGTATATATCTCAGACATACCATTTCTATTAAGGGAAACCAGGGAACTGATTACACAATGAGGTATGGAGTAATCTATTTTTTTAAGGGAGGCTGAGGAGGAGAAAACAGATTTCTGAGGAGAATAGTTAAACTATGAAATCACAGCTTCTTCGTGGTGTATGAGTCCAGATTAATCTGATTTATTTGGGTTTTTGGTCCTATAAGCCACCTGGACTAAAGAAGAAAAATATTAGCTTTGCTTATTTGTACACTAAATTTGTGGACCAGGAGGTCTTCTTTAGGAGCTGAGTAGTAAAGGAAAGCCTGAGTTACCTGGTGTTGATACTGTGTACTTTTCTTTTTTTCTTTCTAAACTTCTAAAGTAGGCCTCCTACTCAAGTCATTATGACTAATTTTGTTTTCAACATGTATTGAAAGGAACCGTTTTCTTTGTTTCTCATAACTGTCAATAACTGAGTCTTTTAATTTACTGCTTTGTCTATGCACTGGTGTCTTAGTCCTCATCTGGGATGTGTATTTTTCAAGGAAGTTTGCTTGGAAACAGAGCATAAAGCTTTCATTTGGAATGAAAAAAAAAAAAAAACAAACCAAAAAACCAACCACTGCTTCTGTTGCAACTACTGCAATTATTGTACACCAGAGTGTGGAGATAAGAAATCAAGTGCACATATCTTGGTGTGAGCCACGTGTTTTTAAGAGATGTTTTTAATTTCACAGGGGTGGAGTGGCTGATATCCCTTTGCCCTGTGACATTTGCATGAGAGAGCACTGTTTATGTGATGTGAATCAAAGTGTTGGATCTTGTCTCCTTTCTAGCGAGTCCAGTTTCAGCAATCTCAATTTATTATTCCTTATATCCTTTGTCAATTGTTAATATAAATCCTAATGTTTTTAGATATCTGTGTGCCCAAGCCTGACAACAGATCAGGTGCTTGTATTATTTTTAGATATAAAAAAGACGAGATTTGTGACTGCAGTTAACACCTGCTGCAGAAGCATATGCGCAACTAATTTTATAGGTGAAAAAGGATCATGGAAGCTGTCTTAAAAGGACAGTGGCTTGAGTGAAGAGGAAGGTAGAAATAGTTGAATGGTCACATATTGATTCAAAACTGATTTGTAAGAATAAAAAGCTCTCAGGCAAACCTCTTTGCTGAAGCTTCATACACATTCGTAAGAATCTAAGCACACGACTTAAAAAGGGATGTTTTCAGGGTATGGATAAACAAGCATTAGGACAAAAATGGTATACTGCATGAAACCACAAATTGTTTTCCTAGTCAGTATTAGATAGCATCAATTAGAGTGAACTGTCAGGTATCAGCTAGGGAGACACCAGTCTTGTTGCCTGTGTTGGCAGCCTCAACTCAGAACATTTAGGTATGCAGCACATTCCTTTAGCAGCAAGCAACAGTTTGTGCCACCACGGAGATTTCTTCAGGGTGCAGGCATCCTAGTGGGATGCAGATCTGCACTTTTGTTTTTTCTGGCAGTGGTAAAAATGACTTTGTTCTCACTTTCTCTGGAGGCCAACATAGGTGAGATCAGAGAGCAGAAATTGAAATGAGCTTTTAATGGAAATGAGATCATATGAGCCACAGAAAAAATGCAGCCAGTCCTCCATCGGTGCTTCTGTCCCGCTCCTAGAGCTGGAAACATCAGCAACAGGGAGGCATATTACAAACACACCATCTGTCCTGCAACCCCTAACACAAGCTCTGTGCCACCTTGATTAGTAATGATTTTAATGGACCTTTTGGTAGCATTCCTGCAGGGCAAACCTTGTAACCTTCCCGACCTTGAGGTTTTCTATTTCAATTGCTGTTGCTGGTATAAGATTTATAGAGGTTTATAATTTATATTTTTAACCCTCTTGACCCACTGTAAGCTGAGGAGGGAAAATTTCTTTATATTTTCAGGGAAGCGGAATTTCTATTTAACATGTTTGCCATACAGTGTACATCCTTCATGAATTAATCATTAAGGGGGCGTATGTGTATTTGTTTACCAGCACTGGCTGGATAGTCATTAAATCAGTGCTAGGAACTTGCTTCTTGCCCTGGAGCATTAAGCATCAGGACTGTTTTAATTGCGGATGGAGGAATCATCATGAGGCTGTCCCTAATACAAGCACCTGCTGCAAATGACTCAGTCCCCACATTACCCTCCAGCAGGGTCTGAGTACATTTGCCAATATCTGTCATTATCTGAGGCACACTTGTCAAAACCATGCATCCCTTTAAGCTCTTGTGTGTTCCAGCAAGGGACCGTTGTCAGAATTTCTGGCACCTGCAGACTGCTGTGCACCTGGTATTTAAATGGCACAGAAATGTGTTATGATTGTTTTCTCTCTTTAATGAATCCACCTGAGGGACATTTAGCTCTTTAGCTAGTAGCCTGTTACCCAGTCACTCACATTTACACTGCTTGTATGGAAATTCAGAACTCACTTGTGCTGTTATACTAATCCATCTGCCAAAAGTCTTATCACAAAATCTGCAGGGCTCCCAGAGGAGACTTTTGTACTGGTAATTTAAGCTAATGATTTCTAAACATATTTAGTCAGTTTCAGGAAGACCTCATTAGAATGTGACTGTTTATTAAAAATCTAAATGAGGTCTCACTGCCATTTAGAAAAATCATTGCTGAGTTGCATGAACAGTTCTTTGATAATGGGTGATGGTGGGTTTTTTAGTTAAGATTGGCCTGGGTTGACATAAGAACTTTTACAAGAAAAACTAAACAAATGAGCAAACCTTGAAGCAGCCTTTGAAAAAAAAAAAGGCCCTGTCATCTTCATGCTGGAATCAACAACTTTCCACTCACAATGAAGTTCACAATAAAGGAATGACAAGTAATTAATGATATAATATAGCTACATTTTAGTGCAAGAATCATAATTCACCAAACCACACCATAACAAGTAAAAAAGCAAAACCAAGACTCATAAAAATATATCAGTATGACCCCAAGCTATTTCAAAACAATGTATTTGGGATTATATTATTGGAAGAGGTTTGTAAGTGGTAAGGCAACTGAAGATGGATGTGTAATTTCAGACAAAATCTGTTCCCAAGAGATTTAGCATGCTCTGGTGGATTATTCTAGATGAAACAAAACTTTTTATCCTGGTAGAGTAGGCGTGATCAGAAAACGGACATAAAAGAACATCTTGCTTCTCCAGGAGTCTGCTCCCTAGTACAGGCTCCAAAAGACAGACCTGGATCCTTCCATGGAAAGCACTGGGAACTAGATCAAGGTCTTTATGTACTGGCCAAAGCCTCTGCTTCTTGAAATGTTTCAATGTTTGCACACATTGGAACATTTCTTTTCTGTTTAAAGTTATTTTGGGAAGATTTAGACTATTCAATTTGCAGTAGCTGTCACCGCCATCTTTGCCCTTGTTGGGCTGGTGCTAATACTTGGTTGGCAGGATCAAACTTAGCATGTCACATCATTTGTTATTTGTCAGTAGTCATTCCCTCTCCCACTATTTTTTTTTTTTTTTTTTTGCTTAAGGCAGAAGAAATTTCGTAATATCTGATTAATCAGTAGTGAAAATGGACTGGTGAAATTCAGTGGAGGTGGTTAATACATAAATGTGCTGCAAGGACTCATGATTGTCTATCATGCTTTTAATATAACAAAGTATTTACAAACAAAATCACTAGAAATAATTACAAAAAATAAAACCTCACCCTAGGAGCATGGTAATTACAGTAATTAGAATTTCTCAATTATTATCCAGAATTAGAAAACTGCCAGTGCTAATAGTGTTAATAAGCACACAAAAGACCCTTTTTTTGAAAGGAGGCAGGGTTGACTACAACAGAATGGATGTGACACAAACAGGGGAATGAAGGTCAGTTGTAGACTGATAAATAGCCCCTATGCCTAAACACATGCCTTAGCGTTACCAAAATAGCTTCTCACTGCCATATGATCTCTCAGTTGTGTTGTGCTTTCCTGAGAGCTATCTCACACTCTTCCCGGGTGACTTTTCCCTCCCCAGAGCCAACAGGGCTGTGTCTGCATAGGGGAAAAGAGAGAACACAGTGGTGGCTTAGCTTTTCCTTTGCCTTTTTTACTGGACCTGAAGTTGACATGTTACATACATGGCACTCCTATCTGCCTTGCTGCAAAAATGTTGATGGTTTGACTTCCTGTGCTTAAGAGTATCGGGGTCCACATGAGAGTGAAGAGGCCCATACAGTGGTCTTCTGACACAGAGGGAATATCTCCTTGATGCTGGCCGGCTGAAAAGCATTCCCTGTTGTCAGGTAGCATCTGTCAGAAAAGAGTCTATCTTCTCAGGATAGACTGTATAGACCCTGCCCTAAACAGTCATATGTTCTTGGGCCTTGGGTGCTCAGGATGTGCAGTCTCAGTCATCATTCAAGAGACATTTCCAAACCAGCTGAAAATATGTTTCCTTAACAGACAAAACCCAGATATCTGTATGTTGAACCAGATCTTTTTCAGACCCACCTGATGATCTGTTTCACTATAGACAGACATTAGACATCCAAGAAAAACTGCCGATTAAGGCACTGTCAAAAGACTTCTAGCTGAAAGTATATTGCAAGAACTAAATGAAAACTTTGTATGAAATTCCAGCAACATAAAAACTAAAAAATTTCCAATGGACTTGCCAGCTATTCTTAGAATAAAAAAGGAAATTTTCAACACAAAACTGTTATGAAGCTTGAACTTACACATTTACAAGTTTTGAGAATCTTCCATGTGGAAGAACCCTCTAACAAACAAAGGTAAATTAAAATTGTTTTTAAGATTCAGATCAGCTATACAGAGATATTGCAGAGGTAAAACACAGTAACTCTTTAACAGGTCACACAAATGACACTTTTGCATTTGGTATAAATAGAACACTACTCTATGTAATTGAAACTGCCTCTAAATGTAATAAGCCAAATCACCTACATTGGTTTTAGTTCAGGATACTGGCATTAATGCTCCTTAGATGTGCCAAAGAGTTTCTAAGTTTCTAACTGGTAACTAAGATTTCATTTTAACTTTTCTACTGAAATAAAGAAGTCACATTTTATAAATGAGAAGGAGAAAGGTTGCTGTATGAAACCCTTCCCTTCCTCTAGGTAATTCTAATCTCGGCTTCTAAAAACCGATATAGATAGTGTCCTTCAGTGTCTAGAGAAGATTTTTTTCTCAATCATGTTTGCCCAGAAAACCTGGGACCTGCGCTTGTGGTACATATATGTTACTATGTATTCTGCTATTACACTTTTGGTTTCACTTTCAATCCAGTTTCTCTTGTTGGATAGAGTTTATACTTTCAAGAGTATCACTGAGAAAAAAAGAAAACCGTCATAGCTTAAAACTATTGTTAGTCATTCAAATCTGAACCCTTCTAGTCAGCAAAACAGATTTCAGCTTTCTAGACTTCTAACCAGAAATAGCAAGTTAACATTATTATGTGTAGCAGGGGAGGAGCCCTTAGGGAAAAAAAAATTGGCAGTTCTTCAGCAAAGAGAAGGAAGGACTCTGCAATCATTTAATAAAGTTGTCCCCTGATTAGCAGTGTTATTATCATCAAACATGACATCAATTTACAAGTGCTCAGACGTGTCCCATGTCACTCAAAGCAGACATAGTTGCAGTCCTTAGTGTTTTGATGCCTTCTTGTTGCCAGCAAAAGCTATGTTTCAAAGAATTCTAATCAACAGAGATTAATATCTTAATGCTCACTAATCCAATTGAGATAATTCACTTTGAGGAATAAATAGAAGAGGTTTAAGGATACACAAATGCATTGACCCCCTTCTTGCATTAGCCACTGAAGTGCTGCAAGTGTAAGTGCAGTTTGCAAAGAGGGCTTCAAGTTCTTCTTTGAAATGTTGGGGCTAGCAAAATGGCTTCATCACTGCAAGTCTCCTCCCCTCAGCAGTCTCATGAAATTAATCTGTCAGTCTTTCCCGATGGCAAAAAGTATCCTGGAGGAACTGACACAGTTTTACCTTACCCAGTAGAGTAACATGTAGAGCTTGCAAACCTAACATCAGACGATCAGTTTTTAGAGCCGGAAGGCAATCTGCTAACTTGCTGATGCTTTGTGGCTCAGCTAATGTAATGATTCTGCTCTTAGAACAGAGCACAGGATGTTCTGCTTGATGTAGGCACATTAGGTCCTCAGAGCACAGGATCTAAGCAATACGCCCATACTTTCACAGTTGTATAAGGGATTAAGACAGGCTTTGAGGAGCTCCAGCTAATCCTGTAACCATCCTTCACCTTTGCATGGAACCATCCTTCTCATAATTTCTGGGCTCAGCCTTTCTTTCTCAAGGGCTTGACTAAGGTGAAATACTTTACAAACTTTTTTAGTGGCCAATGGGAAACAAAACTGCCTAAACATAAGAAATGAAATAAAGGTAATCCATATTCTTCTGTTGGTATTAGCAATGGAGGCAGGAACACTAGAACAGCTTGCTTTAGGTTACCTTTACCCTGAAGTAATTCCTGTAGACTGACTTCAGTTTTATAGCCAAAGGAAGGCCACACCATGGGTTTGTCCCATCAACTTAATTTCATCTAACCCAGTCCAGCAGGTTGGTGGCATGCTACCAGTATACCATGCTTTTAAGAAAAAAGCATCATGCTCATTCCATTGGAAAGCAGAGTGTGTGGCTACAACTGGAATGTCCAGAAAACCAGCTATTCTGGCCAGAAATTGAATGAGAGTGTATCCACCAAGCAACCTATGATTGTGCTGCTGGGCAACATAGGGCAACAAAAGGTGAAGAATTATGTCAGCTCTGAGTTGTCACTGGAAGAAGTTAGACTGAGCTAGTAAAATTCATGAAGACATCTCTCCCCCTTTGGGAGCTGTGAACAATATAAAGACTTCTGGCTGCCTTTATACAGATCCATTCATCTAATGGTGCCAAACAGTATCTTAAATGCTGTATTTGTCTTCCATATCTCCTTTAGAAAACTGTAAAATGAGGTATCAATCAATTAACTGATTTGCTCAAAAGCAAAGAAATGAAAAAATAATAAAGACTGTTTTTTATCATCTGTCAAAGGTTGTTTTATAACTTATAAGATGTTCTTAAATCACAATACATTTTTTATTTGAAAAGTATTTAAATAAATATAGTTTCAATTATCAGATGTCCTTTTACTTAAAGTCAGCCAAATAAAAGTATATGAAGTTATGCTAGCTACGTCTAAAATCTGTTAAAAATTTTCACCGGTGAGCTTGGTTGGCTGTTTTATTTTATATCATAGAGGTTTCACTTCAAAATTTATGTCTGACTTATCATCATTACTTAGTTCAGGATTAATTTTAAATTGGAATATATAAAACTGCTCTTCACTAACCACAATCCGTGCAGTGCATAGTCAGTTATATCACCTTTTAGATAAGAATATTTCAGAATCAAAGGGAATTGGAAACTTTGAATAATAAGTGTTATTTAAACTGTTCTGTATGAACTGTAAAGTGTATTTCACAGCCAGCTCACATATTAATTCTGTAGTATTCCTCCTATTCCAAACCTCTAAGTAAATGAATTACTGTCACGGCTTTCGTACTGCCTTTAGCTAGATGTGTCACATTGCCAAATGGCTAAATACACAGCTTCGGAAGTCACAATTTGTGTTCATTAGCTGTCCACTGCCTACATTATTTGTTTTATTTAGAAGTAGGAACAACTTTCCACATTAATTTCTAATTCTTAGTTTCTCACATTAGACTATTTTGCTGGGAGATGGAGCTAGGGAGTGGAAGTAGATAATCATATTCTCCAAATTTCTAAAATTATTAGTAAAATAAACATGTTTGGAACAAGTGGACAGTGTACCTTGGGATGAATAGATTAAACCAGAGCATTTTCATTATGTCTCTGGCAATCACCCTTTCATCTCATCTTGTGATGAACATCTGTATTTTTTGGCACATTGTTAGGATATAAATGTGGGGTGTATCTGAACAAACTCCCAATTATAGTTCTGCTCAGACGAGATTTCAAAATTATGTTTTCTACTTTGTGGACGATATTTACTGTTATGGTAGCAACTGCATGAAAAAACCACAAAACCCTAATGCATTTAATATTCAGTTCTGGATTCATGTATCAATTATTTAGCTAAACCTTCTGTTAGGAGGGTTTTTTGTAAAACATGTACCAAACATGTTTATAAAAAAGGAAAGAGACTCATCAAGTTACAGTAGCTAAAGCTGTGCTAAAAAGAAAAAATGAATATGTGTTACCAGCAGTGTTTCTCATATTTGATGAATAAAACCGTATTCTATTTTGTTGCAATTGTCTTTCCTTGTGCAAGTAAAGGCCCTGATCCAATAAACGTTTATAAGTGTGATTTTGATTTTCACTATTTAATCTGCTCGTGTCTTTAAGACACCTTAGCATTTATTTTAGAGGTCCTGCGGGAGATGGGAGACTGGTCTTGAAGCATTTACTTAACTTTTGGCTCATCAGGAGTCCACAGAGTTCCCATGTCTAGAGCTCAGCACATGCAGCAGCATTGCAGAAAGAGTCAAAAGCAGGAAAAAAGCCTGAATTTAAAAAAAAAAAAAAAAGGTTTATTCCCCCTCTTTTCCCTCCCAGTGAGTGAATCATTTAGTGTAGGTCTGTGGCTCTGACTGCAGCTCTGGCATCATTCCGATGGCTGTTACAGCCCCTTATTCCACTTGGGAGAGTTTTCAGGAAATTGTGTTGTCATGGATCCTTCTGCTCAGCTCCAGTCTGCTCCGTGCCCAAAATCCCCTGTGCAGCTGAGTAAGAAATCTCCGGTGAACATAAGCTGCATGAGGCACAAAAGGCTTTAACTTCTGTGCAACATTCCCCGATGCTTCCCTAGTTATTCCGCTGGATCATCTTAAATAAGGTTTAAAAAAAGAATGGAAACACATCCAACAGTTCAGCCATGAGAAGATGGTACTGTGCACTTCTAAATTGGTCTTTCTAAATGTCCCTAGTTCTTAGTCATAATACAGACTGTCTAGACTTACCAAGTTAGAAACAGGCATGTTTTCCTTCAAGCCTGAGCAATTAAGTCAACCAGGTTTCTTTTTTTTTTACCCCTGATTGTTTATTTTACTAAACTGGAGCTGTTTTGAGGATGGTAGGCACCCATCAGAAAGAAACAAGGCTAAAGTTAGCAACAAAGAGACATGTTAATCAGTCAAGCTGTGGCTAGGATCACTGCTGCAGCTGCTCCCTTCCTACGTGCATTGACTGACTTCATGTGGTTCAGGTTCCACCTATGGAAAGGATGAATGAACAGACAGGAAAAGAGAATCACCTCTGGAGGTGGGGTTGTCAGTGTGCTGCTCTAGTCTAGAAGCAGTGTGAATTCCCTTATTCTGCATGGAGAGTCAATAAATTATCTTAGCCATGGGTAGGAAAACTCTTTTACAGAGGGTTCCCAGCAATGACGATAAAAAGGTCAATTTGCTAGTCTAAGGGATTTGAACAAAATGAATTTTCTGGGTTATTTTAACGACACAGGCAAAACAATAAGCATTCAATGTTTTTCTCTTATCTCCTATCAGAGGACTTTTGGAAATGTATCCAAAGATAAGATGGGAATAAATATCAAGCAGATGCAACAGTAGATAGCAGCAGCAACTACCAAACTGCTTGCAGCGACGTTTAATGCTTTTGAAATGGTTGTTCATTGCTAACAGCTGATAGATACACTTTAGAGATGAGTGCACATTTGCCAGAGATCCCATCATTTAGGTACCCTGGGACTGGCCCTTGGCTTGGCCCTTGGCTGGTGGAAACCTTCTTATCCACACTGACACCCTGTCAGCTTGCTGGCTGGTGAGCATGGCTGGGGAGATAAATCTTACTACCTTTGCCCCTGTTACAGGAGTGCTGAGCACTGTGAGGGCTATTCAGTGTCCCAGCTCCAAGCCTCTCACTATGGAAGCGAGCCGTATAACCTTCCAGTTGTCCTAAAAACATGCCTAATACCAGATGAAATGTGAAGAAGATAAAGAATTTTTCCTTGTCAATACTAATGCAGTTACTAGATCTGAAGATAAACTTAAGAGAAATAAATAAAAACCTGCTTATAGATACCTGAACTTCAGCTTGCTCTAGCAGCTCTCCATTAGCTGTGTAAGCAGGAATAAGTTGTTAGGATGCGTGTATAATTTTGTGGCTGGGAGCCAGGGCTTACAACTAGGCTACTTTTTTTTCCTCTGAAGAGGATCCTGGTGTCGGGCTGTGTTTTTCTAGCCTCTATTCAGATTTAAATCTAGCCTGCTAAACACAGAAAAAGGGAAAGGGCTACTGACCCTGCCTGGAAAAACCTTTTATTTTATCAGCTCATGTTACTACTTTGATGTGTCAAGACCTCTGTTCTGTCCAGACAGTAAAGAGGGGTTGTACATGATTATCAGCTATGTCACTTGAAACAAATTTTGAAGGAAAGTATTTTCTTCTGCCTGACAGGACAAGGTTTTACTCTCTGTGTAATTCTATATAAACTAAACCTGGAGTTTGTATAAATATATCATTGGAATCATGCATTACAGTTTTCACTGTATGCTTACACACGCATTCATCAGTTCTACCTTTTGCTCAAAACTAGACATGATAATAATCCTAATATTTTGGCATGAAAACGGGTTTGCGAAATACTCTGCATATTATGAAGTTGAATTTTTATTTTCCTATCAGTTTTCCATTGACTATTTTAAGTGTTTGGGTTTTTTACCCAACCTACTTAAGTGTATATTTAAGTAAACCACTAGATTTGCATATATTAAAATTTCCATTTTAAGTTTTCCCTTTGGTGAGAGAAAGAGAAAAAGAGAGACCATTCCATGCAGCAGATGTATAACAGATGTTACTCCTAGCAAGTACTGCACTACTGGACGATGGCCAGATGCAGTGGTGATAGCATAGCTATTACCATGATAGAGCAGAATAAAAGAGAGATATAGAAATAATGTGCTAGGTTCCCCACCCACCACCTTGTCCACGTAAATGGGAAGGAGGAGAAAGTTCTTAAGTCCATCAGCTATCTACATCATCATATACAGAGCCCAAAACCACCTACTTTAAAAATAACAGAATAATAGTGTGTGTTTGAATGCATTAAACAGTGTGAAGTCTGTCCCGTCTAGACCACATCAGGGCTCAGAAAATCTGAAACACAGTTCACAAAACCCACCTTCTTTGTGTCTCCATATCCCAGGATGAATCTGCCAAAAGAGCAGAGCTCCAGAAGCCTACTGAAACAAGTAGGAGGGAAAGGGGAATTCAATTCACCTAACTTGTAGCCATCAAGA
Organism: Psittacus erithacus; assembly: GCA_009867235.2. Taxonomy (NCBI): domain Eukaryota; kingdom Metazoa; phylum Chordata; class Aves; order Psittaciformes; family Psittacidae; genus Psittacus; species Psittacus erithacus. The sequence continues at coordinate 66,553 of WYDI02005463.1, forward strand.
AGCCAAACACCTAGGCAAAGGCAGTCATCTGAACTCTTTTCATAGTTAACAAAAATAAAGACACCTTTAGAAGGCATTAATGCTGCTCATCTTGGTTTGTGCTGAGATGAGTCCTACCCGTAGTGTTTGGGGTCATCTAGTGAATTGATGTTAAAGCTCAGACATAAAACACATCTCGACTTCAAGTGTTGAGTTTTGCCATTTGACCTCTCCTCAGTTCTTTTGCAAAGTTAATCCGAGAAAACATACTTTCCTAACAGTAGAGAAGATCCTTCCTCTGAAAAACACATTTTCATTTTTTAAGATAGGAAGATATTTTTGAGATGAGTCACCAAGTAGAGACTGGGGGAAAAGCCTTCTGGTGGTAGTTGTCCTTCTGGGCACACCCTGCATTGGAAAGCACAGGAAATGAGCAGATAGTCTGAGTTGTGCAGGGTATAAATATCCCTTGCACTCCACACAAATTTGCCTTACTTCACCAACCACAACACAAATCTCACCTGCAACTCTGAAAGCTCTCTTAAAAACAGAAGAGGCAATGTCCCTTAAACATTAATCATTTCCGCATGCAGAAAATGTGACTGCTTTGCACCTGACTGCATTTTAAGCAGAAATCATTTCACAGAAAACAGAATAGATTCAGCATGAACCTTCTGAAATAAATGACCCTTAATTTCTTTTGTATTTTTTAAAGGTCAAGTGCTGCAAATACTGGCCAGATGACACAGAGATATATAAAGACATTAAAGTTACCCTAATAGAAACAGAGCTCCTGGCTGAATATGTGATTCGAACATTTGCAGTAGAAAAGGTAAGTTTCTAAATTCAGTTTTCTTAAATACAGTGGCATCTGCCTAAGTTACTTATATACAAATTCAACATGGAAAAGTTAAATCTTTTGACTGATAGCCCAGTTTCTTAGCTATTTTTGGGGTATACCAAACTACCTTTGGTATCTACCGCCCTCTTATGGTAAACCCTTTTCTTTCAATGCATCAACTTTTCTGTGCTTTCCATCACTGTTGGCCCCTGCCTGAGTTAGAAAAAGTGATGTTCCTTGCCTGGGAGAAATCGAAGCCTCCCTCCCAGCAATCAATTGAGAAGCACATTCGTGTTGTTTTTCCATCTTACGTTCCCTACAATCATTTCTGCCTGCATGCACCATTATTTAGAAGTCCACGCTGGAGAATACTGTTATCTGTTGGGACGGTGTGTTCCTGGTCTGCAGTGACAAAGCTGTAACTGGCTAATTTTCTTCTCGATGCAATTTCACTTTTCATGTGGAATTATCTTCATATGGAGAATTCAAATCAGCGTGTTGTATTACTGATAGTTAGAATAATGACATTAATTTGTTCTATGCTTATTAGATCTTATAGCTCTCCCAGAACAACTATATATGGACAACATGCAATTAACAAATAAGGTACTTACTGAAAGCAAAAACAAGCAGGGTCAGTCAGTGCTGAAGTGTGTCGTGCATTTTGTGTGAATTCATAGTTTTTACTCAGACTTCATTAAATGACAGAAATGGTTTAATTGTATGTATCAAGACCCATTTGCGTTGCAGAAAAACAAGGAAAGAGCCTCTTTGGAAGACTTCATATTCCTAATGGAGCACTGAAGTTATGTTCTCTCAGTATCACCATTAGATTTTCAACTAAATAGCTAAGAAAAAAAACCCTTTTGAGTTAGGTGCAGTACCTATGATATACTGGTTCTGTCAAATGAAGAAATCGTATTCAGTTGCAGGTTTGAAGAACATAATCTTTAGCATCAAAGAATCCTACACCCAGGTAGATGAAACTGCCAAAAAGAGACAACCCAACAGGGTCTCTGTACGTACATCCACACAAAGGAATTGGGGTTTTTTTTCCTGTTTTATTCCTCAATCTAATACTAAAATATGCATCAATACAGCAACCTGAAGGTAATGATAATAGAATTATGTGGTTTGAATGAACAGAAATATTGTATTATGTTTACCACAACACATACTGTACATCAAATTCATTCAAGCCTGTTGTTTCTGTACATTTAGGTATTTTTAATAAACAGATGAGAAATGGTGGCTACACTTTGAAGTAGATGAAGCATTGGTTGATTTCTATTCTGCAAATTTTAAGCCCATTCTTTGATGTTAGCTTTTCACTCCTTAACTGGGACTGGAAAAAAAACAGACCTAGAGGATTTTACAGTTATGCATAACCAAACTGTCTTGAATAAATGCATTAGAACAGACAGAGATAAAAGGCACTAAACATTTTATTTCTTAAAAAAAATCTCCATCTGAAAAGATTTCATTTAGACACTGCTTTTTAATAGTTGGTAGTTTTTCAGTAAGCCTCTAAAAGCAGCATCAATGTAGTTTAAGTAAAGTGCCATTGTTTTTACCTTATTTTCCATATTTTTTAACTCTTACAATGGTACTGGAAGGTCAAGTCTCTACATGTCTTTCACCATAATTCTCCTAAATTTGTATTTCTGATCTACTGGGACTTACACTTTTCAGCCTAAGACAAGCTGAATGATGAAACAGAGTGCACCCTAACAAAATCTGCAGATAATACTAAGTGAAAGATGGTGTTGAAACACTGAAGATTGGAGCCTCAGTTCCTTTGGACTTGAAGATTTGGCCAACAAAAACTTTAGTGATTCAACAAGGGAAAATACTAAATTCTGTGCCTTTGGTGGACTAGCCCCACATGTCAGTACTGGCTGTGACATGCAAGATTATTAAGAACGTAGGACGTGTAAGCTGAAAGAGACATTAAAAGAACTGTCCTTTTTCAGTGTGGTACAGATGAGGAGGAGGGGTAATGAAGATCTAATTTCATCTGCAACTACTTCAAAAGCATTTAGAAAATCAGGAGCACTAAATTCTTCTCCTCGTTCTTCTCAATGGTAGTAGATAGCAAAACAACTGGCAACAGCCAAGAAGTTGCAGTATAAAAGGGTTGCAATGGAAAACTCCTTCAGGAGGAGGGTAGTGCAGTGCTGGAGCAGGTTAACCAGAAAAAGTTGTGGAATCTTCACAACTTGTGAGTTTTGGAGGTCATCAAGGCTCAGCTAGACAGATCTCATATTGGCCATAGACCCAGTCTGAGTGCAAGGTTGGACTAGAGACCTCCAGAAGTCCCTTTTGAACATCTTTTCTATTTGTGGATGAACATCTCATACCTACTCCTCAGGTACAATTTAGAAGTTCATTTGTTTGGAGAGAAATTGATCACTTTTTTTTTTTTTTTTTTTTTAAATGGCTATTTTGGTAATTATAGAGGAGTTGGGGGATAATGCTAGGAAAACTGAACCCAAAATTACACTCTGATTCTGAAGGCCACTTCCTAGATAAGCTTCATGTTGTGTACATAAGCAGTTCCTTTGGAGCAGTTCCTTTACAGTGCAACTGTTAACTTAGATGAATTACTCAGATAGTTAGATACAGCAGCACCATAAGTATTTGTAGCATTTATTAACATCCTAGGGTTTGTTAGCACTGTATACCACTTTCTGTTTGTTTCAGCTGAAAGAAAAAGTAAAAAATACAGTCTCCAAGCTGAGCATATGCTTTTATGATTCATGCAGTTGTGTTGCTATTTTGGGTCTCTAAACCAGCAGGCAAGCTACAGACATGAAAATCATTCTTTTGTAGGCATAATAAGCAAACTCATTACAAAAGTACCCTATATGCAATACCTTTTCTGAGCAGCTGAGTGATGCCAACAATAGACAAAAATGCAGTGAGCATGACAGACAGCATTTTCAAAACTAATGCACAAAATATATAGGACATATCCTATGTACATATCGTGCAACAGCTAGGCACATTATTTTGGAGAGGCAGTTTGCTTTTTGTAAATCACTTGAAAATCAAGTCTGTGTGGATCATGAAGAATTTGTGTGGGGTACTCATTTCAGTCAGTTTGTATAGTCATAATATTGCTTTTCTACATGGGATCTTTTTCTCTTGAGAAATTGTGGGCAGTTGTTACGAGCAATATAAAAGTGTTTGGGACATGAATACTCCACCTACGCACAGTTATTTATGGAGTTTGAGGCCTTGCTTTCAGTAGCAAAAAGACATGTTAACTAACACACTCTGAAATCCCCAGAATACAGACACCAAATCATATTTGAATGTGTTCGCTAGACTGTCTTAAAATGCAAATTACTTTTTCCTATTCCTGAGTTTCAATGTTTTAAAATCGGGTTTTAGGGCATAAGGTCATTTTTGTTGCAAGGGTGTGATCTTAATCCACGTCAGTGTCGCATCTACTGTTCATCTTCTCCCTTGCCTGCCTTTTTGTATCACAGTTTCTAAGGGAGATGAGTATGGATACTCCTCTGAGCAAATACTCAGATTCCACAGACCCACAGCCTGAGCTATCAGAGCATTGGGACTCCAAGATAAATCACACCCACTCCAGTCATATAGCATGGCCAGAATTTCACAACCATTGAAAATCCCAGACTCTTTTAGCTTGCACGGTAGCAATAAATTAGGAAGTTTATATTGCTTCATTATGCAGAGAGAATTAGACCTTTTATATGCAAACTAGCTCAAGACAGGTAATACATCTTTAAGAAGAAAACCTGTAAACCACCAGTTATTAATATCACTGGCATTTAGTCCAGCCTCGACATGATATGTCATAATTTTGCTGTTTGCGTACAAGATATGTATGATGGACTCTGGTCTGTGGATTTCTAATGAGAATAAAATATTGGCAGCTACATTTTTAGACAAGGAAGAGGAAATACAAGCATTAAGAAAACCAAATTTAGCATACACACCTCTAATATTCAGACTGCTCCAGAAAGTCATATGGGAAATTACTTAAACAATCAGCTTTTCGATTACCTGTCTCAACATATCCACATCCTTCTAGACTGGCAAATCACTTGAAGGGCGAGCATGTGGAGGGCTACAAACACAAACACTATGATTGGAGGATTTCTTCCTATTCTGCTATTTCTTTCAGACCAAAGGAGGAGACAAATGATAAGGAGAATTATGCTGAAGCTATAGTTCCTTGAAGTCAGCAGCAAAACTCCCATGGAGAGCAGTGGGGAAAAAATGTCATCTGTGCTGTATGCTCATGGCCTCACTGCTGACCTGTTCTGTGAACATGGCTTGCATCTTAAGGCCACAGTTTTCAAAGCAGCCTAGTGCTTAAATGTAGAGACATAGATCTATCTTGTTGCTAAAAGTTTCTAAGCAATCTAGTGCTAAATTACGCATTTTGTTGTAAGGCTTTGAAACCAGTTGATATGTAACCTTTGAACTTGCTCTTCTGCTTTGAGAAAGCTCTCCAGCAGTCTGTACAGATTGTATTGGTAGGGATGGATGCTTTTCAGCAAGGCTCAGGCTGTTAAAGTTACGTTCTTACAAAGTCACTCATCCAGTTTCTTTCACATTCCAATTTGTTTTGCAACCTTTGTCTTCTCAACAGAGAGGTGCTCATGAGATTCGAGAAATTCGGCAGTTTCACTTCACTGGCTGGCCAGACCACGGTGTACCATACCATGCGACAGGCCTGCTGGGATTTGTACGGCAGGTCAAATCCAAGAGCCCACCAAACGCTGGCCCTCTGGTTGTTCACTGCAGGTAGGTAGAATGGAAATTCCTTCATTGCAATGTTCGCTAAACTCCAGATGTACTTTTGCTTCTTCTGTACTGTATAATCCCCACACAGGTTGCTGAAGCCACTGGAGCCCTATGCACAGTAACTTAATACCTAAAATATAAACAAGAATGGAAAAACTGAGTCTGAAGTCCTGCAAATGGCCAAATGCAAGGCTCAATTTCAGTAATCATCCCACTGATCGAGTACCTGCAAAATGAATTCTTGCACTTTAAATTTTCCAATACACTGCTGAACATTAACTGTGCTCTTCTTTTACTTTAGTGCGGGTGCTGGCAGAACTGGATGCTTCATTGTTATTGACATCATGCTAGATATGGCAGAAAGAGAAGGTGTTGTAGACATATACAATTGCGTGAGAGAGCTTCGATCTCGAAGAGTTAACATGGTGCAGACTGAGGTATTGTTAATCTACTGGAATAGTGCCTTATGCTTTGCAAGAAAAACTATTCTTCTGGCCCGTAAAACTAGAGCCCCTCTGTGGTTAACAGCATCCAGAATGTAGTTTATTCAGTCATATGCAGAAGAAAAATCCACGCACAAAGCTGAAGAGCCACTGCCAAATAAGTGCATGGTTATGCTGCACTTAAGGTTCACACTGGTTTGTTTTTTTAAAAAAAAAGAAAAATCATGACTGTTTTCCTTCTGTGAAAGGTTCATTCTGGAGTACATCTTGTTGAGTCCCAGTTATGTGATGGCACCTACAGAACTGTGCAGAGGAATAGAGAAACCAGAAACACTCTGAGATTTATTATCGAGTTTTACTGCACTTCTGTATGTACTTATATCTAGTTTTAGTCAATTCTTCTATAGTAATTTCTAAGTGAGTGGAATAAAGTTTTATGAACTGCTGTTGTTCCTTGCTTCCATGCTGGTAAAGTCAGAGAGAATTAGTGGCAACCATAATAGTTGTTATTGTTTATTTACCAAAATACTAATATCATATGCTCTCTATGTCAGTAAGTATTTGAATTGCTTTACCAGGAACAATATGTATTCATCCATGATGCTATCCTGGAAGCCTGTCTATGTGGGGACACGTCTATACCAGCTTCTCAAGTTAGGTCTGCTTACTATGAGATGAATAAACTGGATCCTCAAACTAACTCCAGCCAAATCAAAGAGGAATTTAGGGTAAGTTATGGCTAGCATTACCTAGAAGCTCTGCAGTTCAGGTATACCAAAGAATTCTGCTTAAGTGCTTGCTTATAACAATATGAATTTTGGACTAGGTCTGTGAGAAAAGACTGCAAAAAAGGGAAAATAACGTGTCACTAATTGTTTACCAAATTGTACTAAATCATAAAATAATGTAATGGGGAAGTAGTAAAATCTTTGTACTCAAGGGATGTCAGTTCCTTCCACTGTTCTTTCTTCAGAAGGCGGGTTATTCTGCAGCTGTCTTTGAGGTTATTTTTCAGATCTGTATGCTTCCAGTATTTTTTGGTTCTAAACCCTGCTGACTGGGATGTGTTTTCATTTCTTTGCATATTGATTCCCACTGAAACTGAATGCTGAGCTGATCTATTCTTAAATATTTTGGGATGCTTTCACTGCTGTGTTAATTTTTCTGTTGTATTGTTTACTCTTTTTGAAAGACTTTAAATATGGTGACTCCGACACTGCGTGTAGAAGACTGCAGCATAGCACTTTTACCACGAAATCATGAAAAGAATCGCTGTATGGATGTTCTGCCTCCAGACAGATGCCTGCCTTTCCTCATAACGATAGATGGGGAGAGCAGTAACTACATTAATGCTGCACTGATGGATGTAAGTCTCTACTACATCATCAATAATAAAAAGGGAATAAGCAGCCCTCCAAACTGAGCAATGCCAGAAAGTGGAGTCAGCATAAGAAAGCTGAAATCTTTCTAGCTTGTTTCCCAAAAACATGGCACAAAATCTTTAAACTCCCAAGTATATTTAGGATCCCACATAAGTTATGTCATAGCCAAGGTTCAAAGCCATGCTCAGAGAGCAAATCAGGGAGTTTTGATAAATTATATATGTCTGGATTTCTCCCTAATGCTTGAATTTTTAACCATCTGGCCTAGGAAAGATAGAGTTACCTATTAAGATACTAAGGCAGTTAAACAGGATAATAAGGTTTGCAGCAATATTTCAGTTCCCTTTGTTTCTAATTTAAACAGTAATTAACAAAAAAAAACTATTGTCTGTCAGCACAAGATAGTACACAAGCCATTACTTCAGTCTTTCTATTTACTTCTGTTTGAATGAATGATTCCTCTTCATGTGTGTATGGATTATTTTTTCTAATGCATCTATGGTAATTCTAATCCTGCTAATAGAATATCAGTAAAAAGACACTTAAACGGCCTTTAAAGTCTGTAGATATTTATAGCCTGTCTTTGACAATTTAGAGTTATAGTAATTACGGTTGTCAAACGCATAAACAACAAGAAACCCGAGGTTAGCAAAGAATGAACACATTGTAAATGGCCTTTTCAAAAAGTGAAGCTAGAGTAATAACAGTTTATAGCAGTTTTTTCATTTCTTTCCTTCCAAGTTCTCAAAGCATTTTCCTAAAATAAGCCTAAGTTCAAAACACTCCTCTGAAAAGGTAGCTGTATTATCTTTGTGTTTATCTATGTAGAGAAACTAAGAACAAAAGTTTAAGCAACCTCTCTAGGTTCTCGCAGTAAGTCAACATTTCATATTAGAATGGAGCTTCCTTGATCTGCAATTTTTCAACGTTGCCATTACATTGTCTTCTTTCCTGGAGAGTTCAGTACTGTTTTGTTCTGTAAATTAAGTACTGCTCAGAAAGAACAGTGCCTCAATACTTGCTTTGAAAGTGCTTCCCTTCTTCACTATTGAAATGATGAGCTGCGTCTAAAAGTGGGTCTTGGCACAAGGCTCTGAGGGAGGAGGTGATTTGGGTTTCTTTCCACCTGAAGCACCCTAGCAAGGCTCCTGCAGTGTCCCTGCACTGACGAACTGAAGCAGACATGTGTCCCTCTCTCTAAAAACTCAGCACTCCCTCTCCAGCAAGCAAGATGATGCATTTCACCTTCACTTGCACCAACTGAGATGCAGTTGGTTCACCTCATGTAAGCCTTTAGAGCCCACTTCAAGCAAAAGGGGTAGCAAGCATGATTTTCATTATTCAGTATCAGAATGAATTTGAGAATGGTTTGCCCTAAAAAGAAACCACTGGGGCTTCTAACTAAGGAAGTGATGGAAAGCCCTTCGAGCATCTGTCATCTGCATGCAACTTCCAGCAAGAAAAGACCTGTAAGATAGAAAGCAGCTGACTGATGTACCAGCAGCATCGATATCTGCTGGTTGCAGTTTGCTGAAACCAAAATAAAAAACTGAAATCTTGCATGTCTTCATCTGTACCCCAAAACACATTGGATTAATTTTCTGTGGTCTCTACAGTGACTGTCTCTGAAAGAAAGATGCAAATAGCTGATAAGATTTTACCTCTGGTTGTGGTACCAAATATTTCAATTCCAGGCATGTGAAGGCTTCCCTGCCTTTCTTAACGAAGGCAATAGTAACCCTTCCAACAATTACCCCAATACAGCTACGCTGGCCTTCAACACTCAGGAGAATGGAAGTGAAAATGCAAGTATGAGATCCACAATGGAACAGTTTCACCGAACACTTCAGTCAACGACATAGTCTGGTACTAAATAAAACAAAAAGCACCGAAATTTATCCCCTGGGTATCTTCACGGCTCTCAGATAGAGCAGAATTTCAACAGTATTTCTGAAAAATAACTAGATATTTCCTTTCACAGGCATCATTCAAATTAACAGCTAAGTGCAGACTGCCAAGATTAATCAGTCCATTAACAGCTCAAAATAAAACTGTTGCTCAGATATTTGTAGGAGTTGCATTGGAGGCAAAAGCTTATGATGATTTTACTCTATGCCTGTGGCATAAAATGAATTTCAGAAATACAACATCTGCAGAAGTTGTATTCTGCCCAAACACAGTTTATTAACTTTGAAGCATAGAAAATCTCAGGAAAGAGCTGAAAACAATGCATTAATTATATAGAAAATAGAAATAATGCTTTCAGTCCCAAAGTTTTGGGGCTATGACAGGATAAATGGATTTTTACCTCTTACCATTCCTCTCACTAACTCAATGTTTCTTTGCAGAGCTACAAGCAACCGTCAGCTTTTATAGTTACACAGCATCCCTTACCAAATACTGTCAAAGATTTCTGGAGACTGGTCCTAGATTATCATTGCACTTCACTTGTTATGCTTAATGATGTGGATCCTGCACAAGTAAGTCAAGAAAACTGGTCCATTCAAAAGAGGAGTGCTAGTGCCTTGGCATTTCAGAACAGCTTTAGGATGTAGTTAGTTTTATAAAACAACATTAAATACTAACACACTAAAAGATTGATTTGTAGCTTCTGGATACATATAGGGAAAGAGGAATAAATCAGACAATCAGAAGCTTCTCTACCAAAATGTTAACGTACACACACATAAGTTAATGTACCCATAATTTATTCTGATAAGTGAACATGCTTTGAGAAGAGCTGTTAAAAAAAAAAAAAAATGATGGTTGTAGAATTTTGATTCAAGTCTGAAACACATCAATAATAGCCAAAAATTGTAAACAGAAGCCAGTTCATTAGCCCGCCCGAAACAGGTCAATGACCTTGGTCTGCTTACCAGAGGATACGTATTCCCAGTGTAAAAATCTGTTATGTTTGGCATAAAATTATATTGTTAGCAGGGAGATAGGAACTAAACAAGACTGGGGACTGAACATCCTTCAGAAGAGAAAACAGGGCAATGAAATGTATGGGGGGATGCAATTACCTTACAAGAGTTGTGCATGCTGTACATGTTCTTTAGAAAATTGAAAAACCGTACCTACTAGTTTGGCACTTTAATCACTAGCATTAATCATGGAGAGTCGTAGAGCCTGGCTCACAACTGTGCAATTCTAAGTTCTTGCACAAATATAATTTCCTTGGTTCCAACAAACTGCACCAGCCATCTGCTGGAAATAACACAGTGGTAATCTGGATTCTTAATATGTAAATATTTGCTAATTATTGGTTTAAGAGCAATTGTTATTTTTTATAGCAGACCACGTCTTTTTTATTCTTGACACGATCAAGAATCTTTTTAGCTTTGTTGATTATTGCATACACTTAGAAAAATGTTTCCTCTTACTTCTTTTTAACATGAAGAATTTGTTTTTAAAACATAGTAATCTTCCATTTTGTCTTTCAAAGGAATATGTAAGAATTCCACACACTAATTCAAAGACCGAATTTCTGATTCCAAGCCCTTAACTGTCTACAGGGAAAAAAAACATAAATGGAAGACAAAACTTCTATTCATGAGCCTCAGATTATTTTCTGAGTGAATAAGGAAAGACTCAAGGGAGTCAGACTGTTAGGGACTGCTGAACGGAGTTTTTTTAATTTGTGAGCTGTGTTTTGAATTGACAATACTGCATGGTTATTTCAAGCATTTATTAGCCTCACAGGGTTTAAAAGCTATTGGGATATGCAGTTAATGCACCGGCCTCCCCAGCATGTTAAACCGTTTTCCTCTAATGTGAGTAACAATCTTTTCATTAGGAATAAATCTCAAAACCCTCAGAGCAAACAGAAGTGGAGAGAGGGCAGAGCTTATTAAAAACACACTTTATGTTCATCTTTATTAATAATCAGTGTTATTATTATTTATGTATATGTGGAGTGTTTATAGTTCTGTTTAGATATTACAATTTATGTGGATTGTTATGCTCTATTGAGAGATTAAATTCAACCTTTCAGTGCCTCTGACTTAGAGTGTCTCTAGCATCACATGCGTGCAAAATGTGCAGACCTAAATGCTTTTGGCTTCTTTAGAACCTGAAATTGTGTCTTCCTAAAACAGCTGCAGCAAACGGCTCTGCTTATTATCTTCTAAGCATTTTTCAAAGATTTGTTTGAACAGTATTCCTATGTATTTGAAAGACGGGTACTAAATTGTGCACATGTTAAGTGATCTGAGCACTGACATTTGCATTAGTTGTATGCATTGCATGTTGCTACCCTATACACAAGCATATTTCATAATAAAAATTTATGTAATATTTGACAATATTTGAAAGTAATTTTCTCAGCAGACCAAATTGGGGGGGGGGGGGGGTGGGTAAAAAAAAGGAAAAAAAATTTTTTTCCAAAAAATTTTGGTTTTACCTTTACCAGTGGAGTCCTGGCAAATAAAACCCGGTCTCTTTTTTATTGGATTAGTGTCTATTTTGAATATGGTGTAGTTGACAAAGGCAGCTCCGTCAGCCCTTGCTGTTCTGGCGAAATGTCAAACTCAGCCAGGATTTTGTACAGCTTTTTCCGCAAGAGGCCCACTACTAAGCAGCCAAGTATTATCTTTCTATGGATCAGGCTAATTTTTGGATGATTGAGTACCAAAACCATGATATTTGGTAGCAATGGAGACTTTCCGTAAACTATACCTAAGAACATTGAAGCCTTAATCCAAAAAGGACGTTCTTAAAAAAAAACATGAGTGCAAGGTGCCTTCATTTTGAGATTGTATATGACAGTCTTCTTGCAATAGTTTTGTTGAAGAGAAGTCAGGCTCCACAAACATTTCGTCATTCGATCAGATATATGGAATGAAAAATTAAAGCTCGGTCCCTACTGGGGT
>WYDI02005464.1:0-21295 GCA_009867235.2 Psittacus erithacus
TATTGGTGGCAGCAGCAGTGGTTTGTGTTATACCTTAGTTACTGGACTGTTCTTATCTCAACCCGTGGGAGTTACATCCTTTCGATTCTCTTCCCCATCCCTCCAGGAGCAGGGGGAGGAAGAGGGGGAAGAGAGCGAGCAGCTGCGTGGTTCTGGGTTGTTGTCTGATCTTAAACCATGACAATTGGGAAGCCAGGGAGCCTCTTTTTCTACCTAAGACTTTTTTTGCTTGATTTATTTGGTTTTGGTGCTGACAGCTTCTCTTGATTTTGATGTGGATAATTTCCAAACCATTGGCTTAGCTTAGCCATAGTTGCAGGATGATGGAAGTGTTAATAATTTTAAAAATATCTTTAAAATAGCTTGCAACTAATATACTAACTAGAATAAAGCTTTTTATCAGATAAATTGCTTAGCATTAAAGGGTATACGAGCTAGCTGGAGAAATGTATTTTGACCACCGGAGGGCTCCTGCATTTTTTTCCATTACTAAATAAAAGCATGAGGCAGTGGCTGGCCTCATTTAAAGTTACTGAAACAATAATCTGCAGTTAGCAACGTATTTGATGAACAACACCTGTATTTCTACTTGGATCACTGTGGGCAGACTGTGAAAGTACTTAACTAGTAAATTATTCATATCTAGTCACAAATGCTTTCACCAAATATTTTCAGATTTGCAAATTGTCCATATGTTGACATTCCAGTTGAAAATGTGGTTCACGTTTGCATGGTCACTTCAGATATTAGTGCAGCAAAGCCAACTAAACTTTCAATTGTGTGCTCATTTGTATGAATCATTTAATTTGTATATCATTTGCCAGATAGTACAAATGGCCAGATAAAAGGCCACTGAAGACAAAGGAAAAGCTGCCGATTTGCTTAGCTTCTGGATAAGGCCAGAAGCATATTGCTCATTTCTTCTCCAATTCCACCAGTAAGAAACAAACAAACAAACAAAAAAATCACTACACTGTTCTTAATCAGAACAAGCAGCCAGGATTTGCAGCTTTTATATCCCAGCACACAACTGAATTGATGCTTCCAGTGACTGTTTGAGCTCTAAAAATTGATTTGTAGACCTATTTGGGATTGGAAGGCAGGATCCTCTCAGATCTTTGTGGAAAACAAGTAGTTATTTTCAGGGACCAGATCAAACATGTTCTCATGTCACTGACCCTCACCTAATATGCACATCATGCTCAGACTAAATCATGAGTTCTCCTCAGTTTGCTTAACGACAACAGGTCACTTGACACATTTGAGAGCTCTACTGATTTAGAGTATCTGGCCCCATTTATAGTTTCATAGAATCACAGAATGGTTTGGGTTCTAAGGGACATTAAAACTCACCCAGTTCCAGCCCCCTGCCAAAGGCAGGGACACCTTCCACTACATGTGGTTGCTCAAAGCCCCATCCAGCCTGGTCTTGAACACTGACAGCGATGGGGCAGCCTGTGCCAGCACCTCAGCACACTCACGGTGAAGAATTTTATTCCTAATATCTAATCTAAATATACCCTCTTTCAGCTTGAATTTTAACCCAGTATCTTCTTGTTCCAGACCTCCAGTGTCTTCCAGGCCAGTGGGGCCTGGTGACATTCCCTGAAAGGTCTCACAGGTTTTTTTTGGCTACACTTGAACTTTTGCATATAAGATACCATAGCCCCAAATCCCACTACTTCCCACTTCCAGTGAATAAAGGTTGTCAGTCCTTTGGAGTCTGCCCAGAAATACATATTCCTTCTGTCTTATTGGGGTTGGTTCTGCTCATGCTACCAACAGAGATGTTTTGCTGGGATTTTGAGAAGGCTACCATTTTTCCTCTTTTCTTCACAAATGTAACTTCCTTACTGTTTGGCTTTTCCCAGGGCTTGCAAGCTCCACACATGAAACAGATCTTTGATAGGTTTTTCCCAGTTGAACGCTGTATGTTTGTCTTCATTTATATGACAAAGCCAAATTAAACAAGTCAGATGACAAAAAATCTCCTGCTACAAATTAGCAAACTATTTTATGAACATCTGATGAAAGATGAAAGTTTGATATACATTAAAATGAGAGGTTGCTGGGAGGTTGAGGAATTAAAACCCTTTAAAGTTCTTTGGTTTCTCATAAAACAATAGATCAGTAAATATTTATCAAAATTATAGGTCCAGCTCATAAAGTAACTGAAATGACAGAATATCTTCTCCAGGTGAACAGCAGCAGCACAGGGACAAATTAATTCTCATACATATCTTTTAAAATTTGTTATGGATATTAAGATTTTTAAATCGTCTCAAGAAACTCAGCACAAAGCTTTCATCCCATAGGCAAGAAGGCTGGGGGGTTGGGGAAGACACCTTCTAAAAACAGCTCACAATACAATAATAAATTCTCTGCATTCTTCTATTTTCATTCAAAATCTGAAACATTTCTTAAATCTTTCACATTGATTTGGAATTACTCAAGGAAGGACTCTTACCTTAAGCCCATTTACCACTTGTGACTGGACACATGTGCAGTTCTGGCAGTTCGACATAGCTTGTCTGCTTTGAAGCTTTGGCCCGCTGCCTGCTGATGCAACAAAACCAGAGTATCTGAAGGATAAAGTAGATTGGCAATAGTTAAGTCCTTAGCAAGTTTTGAGAAGCCTGTGGCTCATTCCTTTTGGAGTATAGGAAGTTCTTCTCACAGTCTGTGTTAGGTGGATTCAGATTGAAGCACATAAAAGACTGAGTGCTGTCACAGTGGGAAGCTGTTGCAGTGGGAACGGGCAGCTGTAACTTCCTAGTGGTAGTTTGACTACCTGGTACTCATGCTCTGGGTTTGCCTTTTCTCCTCTGGAAAATTATCTCCAGATTGCTTCCTCTCCTCTGGCCATGCTTTCTTGCCTCACTGCTCACATATTGTTGTAATCTGCTCTGTGGGGTATAATTGTCTTTGAAGCACAGGTTAGATTTAAACCAGGGTGAGTTTTCCTCACTTGAGTATAAATAGCTGCATTTTATGTACAAAACCCCAACCAAACCAAACCAAGACAACCAAACAACAAAAATCATCCCAATAGAAAGACCCTGCATGGCTCATCTTTTGGGGTCTCCTCTTTCTCCTCAAATAAATACAACAATTCCCACCCCAAAATTGCCCAAATGACTGAAAGTTACCTTTTCCAGTTTTGGCTAAAATTTGGCCAGCCTTTTTCCTCTCTCTCTCCTCCCACCCCTAAATAATTTTCCAAGCGCTGATTGCTGGGCTCTATTTCAGTCTTTCATATCTAGTGCATTGCACAGATTGTATCTGCTTATAAACCATGCAGACCCACAGGTCCTGTGTAACTTCACTAAAAACCAGGAGTGCCCCGAGAGACTTTTCAGCACCACCAAACTCTTCCTAAAGCCTCTCATACTGCTGACACTCACACTCATGAGCTGAACACAACACAAACATCTGCAGTGACAACAGGCAGAGGACACTGTCTCTTACACTCAGAAAGTGCACACAGCCACAGCTCAGGTGACAGGAGAATTGTTAGAAGACCTGAGCCTATAACCCCTCCATGGGCTCTTCTGATACCATCTCATCCCATCTTCTCGGTGTTAGCAGTCCTGTTGTACATAAGCACACTCTTATTTCACTCCTCTTTTTAATTATGGTAGTAAAGGTTTACCCCTGAATTAAATGTAGTTAAGAAATCTTCCCACCATTATGAAAAAGAACCTCTTCATGTTTTGTATCTTTAACACGGTTAATTTGCAGACTCCTCTAAGAGCAGCTGCTAGTTTTATGTGTCAAATGACTGCCACACAAAAGAAAGCGTGGCAGTGGGTCTTGCTGACACAGCACACTGTTTCAATTGAAAACAAGAAATAGAAGGAGCAGTTTGAGAAACCTGACACTAGCTGTTACCTTTAGAAACCAAAACTTAACAAAATAAAGGCAAGCATGCATATTACTTTTTTTTTTCTTTTTTAATGAAATCTTGTTAGATGCTGTTGGAGACGCAGGTGATCAGCAAGTCCTTCTAGAGAAACATCTGTTACAAAGCAGAAGAGAGGGAGATGGAGAAGGTGCCATTTTTCTATCACTATAATAAACACCTAATGCACCATAAAGAGAGCAAGTCATGCGGTAAAACATGAAGAAGCTCTTTTTTAATCATGAATAGAAATTTAATATCTTTGCATTTGCTAAGTAAGGCAACTTGCTCAAGCAATCAGATACACAAAGCCTTATGCATTTATTCTGCCTTTGTTGCTACTGAACAAAGCCTTTAAGTCACAAGCATTAGTCTGATATTTACTAAGCAGTTGCACATGAGAGCTCATTAGGAAAGTTTGGGTATCCAAACATGCAACGAAACCTGAGAAATCAAATAACCACATATATGGTACTATAAAGAAACCCCACCACAAGCATTTCCAGTAGTTTTGATCTTCTAAATTATGAGGTCTAACAGCTAGGACCAATTCCCCAGGCTACCCCCAGCTGTACGGTGCTGGACAACAGCAGCAAAGACCTAGGTCACTCTATAAGGAGTGGATAACTGGCTTTTGTGGGGATGAGATGCTGCAGAAAGCCTTTCCTACCAAATTTGCCGTCACTGCACCAGTGCTACAATAACAGGAGAACATAAAAACAATAACAACCAAAAAAAAAAAACAACAACAAAATTGCTACCCAGGAAGCCTATGAACTTTGATAGTGCTTTTGAAGTATTATATTGGTACTGCATCAGATTCCAGGAGTCCACAATGCTTGGCCCTAGCTCTATTATAGAATGTTTTCATAAGGTAAGAGCATGCCCCTGTGACTAGCATGCTTTCATTTTCTCTCTTTTCTGCACACACAGGGCAGAAACATGGCCTCTGTCAAACATCAAGGTCACATGAATGTAGCAAAATTCATCTTTCCAGTCTGAGAGAACAAAAACCAATTTGCTAGTCAAAACTGAGTAGCAATAAAAAAAAAGACTCATTTTCAATATACCAGCAGAGCTCACATAGCGCAACAGCCAGACAGCCCTCCACCTTTTGGCGCAGATGTTTGCACCACTGCAAACTCTACAACAGGGGAAAAAGTCATCCAAGAAGTCTGGCAAATACACAGGCACCCTTTCCTAACCCTGGGGATAAATGCAGAGCCAGATCTGCAGGTCTTCAGGAGACAGCAAATACTTCTAAGGTTCAGCACAGCAGGACAAATTAGAACCCCTTTTTTGGGGGAGGGGGTGATAGCTATAGAATTAGTTTTGCAAAAAACTAGAAAATCTTCCCTTTGTATAGGCAGAAAATAGACCCAAACCTCGGCTGAAGACCAGGCTATGAATAAAAGCAAATTCCTAATCAGAATATCAATATGAAGAATTCTTTCAGAGGAGACATAAATCAGATTTGGCCTCTGAATTAAACGGCTCTTGCAGATGGCATTTCAGTAGGCAAATGTAATATTCTAAGCTAATGTCTTTCACAACATAAGCTTTAAATAAACAGGTTGCCCTAAACCAGTTTGCTGTTACCACGATAGTCCTTCTCTGTAGCCACATTCAAAAGTTCTATGCATGACTGCAATAGCTCTAATAAAAAAGAGAGATGGGCCATTACTCAACCCCAGGGCATTTGCCTGGCATGAGGATTCCAGAGCTCAAGTTCCTGCTTTGAGGTGGGTACGTGGAAGAAGCAATTTGTCTTTTAATGATCTGAGCCACTTTGCACAGTACCTCTTCACTGCGCAAGGTACCTCTATGCAGTACCTCTTCCCCTGTGCTACTCCATACAGTTATGACTTTTCCAGCTGAATCCATGTGTTTCTCCCTCCTTCTGGCAAACTTATGGCACAGAGAGAATTCTCTGAGGTCAGATTTTTATCTCATGTCCTTTTTAGCATTTATATTAAAATATTTTAAAAGCTCAGGAACTTCCATCTTTGCACCCCTTGCCTACATATGCTCATATTATTGTCACTTTTAATCGCTCCATTCTTACTGAGAATTTTGACTCCCTCTTTATTTTTCTTGTTAGATTGAGACCTCTCAAGCAAGAATTATCCTTAGTTATAGCTCCTAACACACTGGCATTTTGATATGGTTTCTTACTAAGCATAGGTAATACAGTATTCCTCAGCAGAACCTAAGCTGGCTTTATTGATCACCATGCTGCCATACGTAGTCCTATTATTCCAATATTTTAAATGCTTTGGGTCAAAAACAAGAAGCTGAGTGGTGCCTGCATGTGTTTTTAATAACTATACATACATACATACATGCATAGGGAAGGGCTATGATTAAGTGTTTCACAGAGTGGAAGTGGGGCTCAGAGAAGCTAGAAGACAGTCCCAAGGGACTGGTGGCACCAGAGACAACGGGTTTCCACACCTCAGACTAATTAATGCCTTAACCAAAGGACCCACCTCCCATCCCAGCAGAAACATGACATCCTGCTTCCTAACAGTTATGCATTATTTTTCCAGCAAGGCTTGTAAAATGAGAATTCCAGTTAAACCACATGACCTTTCCTTTCATATTTGTGAAAAAGATTTTATATATCATTTTTATTAATAGTTCCTACCATTCTCATGATAGATACAGCTTTCCTTTGATTTCTTCTTTACTTGTGCATTAAGGCTATAATCTATTTTTCAGAAAGTTTATATTTTTATATATATATAGGCACACATATAAATGTGGGTGTGAGTACATATATAAATATACATATATATATCTGTAACAGATGTATCTTATGGAACAAATGCAAATGAACATATAGTTTTGACTCTTCTTCCACTTTGTTTGCTGATAGGGAATTACCAAGATATAGTATCTTTATGACTTGAAAGATGAGAACATGATATTGCTATTTCTACATTTCCAAGGAGAGTGCAGGTGTTTCAAAGCATTTATGAAATTGCTTGATTGACTCATATAGAAATCTATTGACAATAAGTTGAACCTTTGCAGCTAGGCTGTAAAAGATTTGATTATAGTAACAATACTAACCGTCATGAATGTCATAAATCTTAAGAGAAAGGACACATATGTCACATATAATGCATGAAAAAGTTGTTCTTTCATCATGGATAAGTTACCATTGTGTAGATACTCTGCTGATCAGCTATTGCATTATTTGAGTAAGTATCTGATGTCTTGTTTTCTTTCAAGGAAGCAGGTGCAGGATGAAGCAGGAAGCCTGCCAAGAAAGATGATAAATTGCCACTCGGTGCTGGGGACCAGCGCTTAACATTAATGCAGTGCTGCCAGGAATTAAAGCAGCAGCGTAATAAGAAACTAGGAAGAAAATAACTTGCTATCCCCCATTAAACAGATTGGATCAATCTTCTTTATCCATTATAAGTTCTAGCACATCTAAACCAAACATTGTCTTTGTCTCATTACAAGCAAAATAAAATAGTTTTGGAAAACATCCTATGACTTACAAAGCACAAAACTATATAATAATGACACCAGCTGCTTTTCTGCTAAAGGAGTAAACTTGAGGCTAACAAGTCCAAACAAAATTATACAGAAAAATAATTGCAAGTAGTATGACCTAGATTTTTAAATTCTTACCCACTTTGACAAGTATTACTCCCTGGGTCAACTGGCTTATCCAGTAACTAGATCACGGTGTCATCAGAAGTGACAGAGGGTCCAGAATGTCCCAAGTTTCCTTGTCTACTGTTTTATCACCTTGCTTCATTGAATTTAGACTATATATGAGATAACTTCGAATAGAATTTCATGTGATTGACATTGGTTTATGTGAGAAAAAAAAAGATTAGCCTTGTATCAAATTTACAGTTGAGTATCTACATGTGAGTTAAATACTGTGCAAAACAGTAACTGAGAAGCTGACGACTTAAAGAAATTGCTTCATGAAAAATGGGTTCTTAACACTTTGACATTAGAAATGAGATCATCCAGCCATCATATCAATATCAGTCTAAGATAAAGTTACAAACACATACACACACTCCACTTTCTTAAGCCAGCAAATAAAAGGAAAACAAATACATATTTTATTTCTCCTTTGTGCACACAGTAGAATATGTGGGGAAAACGTAAGTTTGCAGACTCTCTAGATCTTAAAAATTTTTATATCTGAGGTCACTAAAGCCAAGCTATAGCCATAGAGTCAGGCAGTGATATTCCGCTGGCATTTTGCTCCTAGGGAGCCAGGTCATAATTATTCTGGAAGATAACCAGAAGGCTTGGCGTTAGAATGATCCCTGGTTTATTCTAGGCAGGACCAGGTTCATATGTATAACCAGAGACCCCCTTCTAGTAGTGAAACAGGCTTCAACACCTTATAAATATCCTATGCTAGATTGCCCCCACCATTTGGGAACAAAACTAGTCCTGCTCATAGAGACAGTTCAAGAAGCAGCTCTGTTCAAACCAGCTGCTTTAAAAATATTCTGGGTTTTGCCAACCATGCAAAATACAGATCTGAGATTCTTTTCCTCCCCTGCATATGATTAAAATATAAATACAGGTATAATTTGGGGGCATACAACCCCGATCTTACTCAGATCAGTAGGTACCAGGGAAATCCACATCAGCATTTTACTGAAGAGCTGACACACACAAAAATTACTAGGGCTGTTTTCAGCATTCATCCATCAGTAAAATTAAATCTAAATTGAACAAGTGATGATCAATGTCATTACTCTTCTTGCACCTCAAAAATTTACAGTAATCTTTATGTTTTGAAATTGGGCCATAAGTCAAACATTTCATCTTCAGAAATCTTCATCTTCATATAAGAAAGCTACCTCAGAGCTATCAAGATGAAAATCATTTAAGAAACAGTTTTTTTAAGCTTACAGAAGATCTATATTCTAACTGCATTATGTCCAGAAAAGTGCATGATGTTCAGAACAGAAGCTGAAAAGCTGTGTGCTATTTAATCTCATCTGCATTTCCTCCAGAACTATGCATCATACCATCAAGGCAAAGCAATGAGGGACAGAGAAAGATAGCTCACCATTTAGGTGCTGATTTTTCAAGTTGTACATCCCTCTGAAAGGATTCATCAGCAAATGCAGATTACATCCTAGCTTTAGTTGTTACCCGTGCAGTGTGTCTGTCTGTGTCTCTGTTTATCTTACAAAAGGCAAATTTCTTTTTGGCAGATGTATGTCACGATTAGTTCAGTTTCTCACATAGTGTACATAATAGAAAACCAAAGACAATAAAAACTCTCAAAATACATGTCAAGCCAGTCTGACACATTTTAGAGAAGGGAGAGAGTAAGGAAAAATGTGCCTGTGCCTGAAGTTAATGTAATGAGTTGATGCCTGGGAACTGAAAGTGATGGTACCATAAAGGAGGTAACTCCTCACCACAGGAGGGGTGCAAGTGCTAGTTAATTCCCTACTCAGTTACACTCCAACTGTGTACATGCTAACGGCATCATGAAGATGCCATTAGCATATATATAACCAAGGAAAGCACTGGGCCTTGAGAACCTGAATTATGGGTTTGCATTTCAGCATTTCTAGGGGAAAGAGGAGTTTCTAGGCTCAGAATTTCCATTTATCTGTATTCCTAAATAGCATTAATGATTTCAAATCCTCAACTTCAACTACTGAAGTGTTATCTTTGACCACTGGGATTATACAAGGGAAGAACAAGGTGGCCTTCAGGACTGGCTTGACATCTGAGCTCAGTGAAATCACCCTTGGCCTCTGTAGATTGTACAGCTGTACAGCTGCACACACATACTCTCATAGACAAAGGCTTGGGTTCCACCATCCTTCTCCCTTTTCCTACCCCATTTCTGTAGCCTGGCCATTGCATTGTTTCAGTGCCTTCCATGTGTTTGGTAATCAGCATAACCTGGAAGCAGTTCCAGACCCAGAGTATTGTCACTGTTTGATCCAGGATTCTCCCTTTATCTCTTTCATCTCCTTATCTTTTCTTTTGGCTGAAGGAAAATCCTCAACAAGACTGTCCTGCCACTTAGTTGGACTTAGCTTATTTGCAGACAAGGATAAAATGCATTTGCAGTGATTTGCTGTTTTTTCTGTGAATAGTTCTGAGAATTCCTAAGAAATATCCTTTCTGCCCCAGCTGCTTAAGAGAGAAGGAAAGAAAACATGCCTCAAAATTAAATTCCAACAAATCAGGGGTTAGTGAATGAGTATAGTATCCAGATTCTCCACTGCCTTTCTGCATGTGTAGTCAGGTAGTCTATGCAAAGTAGGTGTCCGACTTCCAGAGTTGTTAAACGTTGACTCAAAGCAAGTAACAGGGAACTGACAGTGTCCAAAAATTACTTACATTTCACAGGTAAGTTTTTGATACAAGGTGAAAGAAAAAGGGATCTTCAAATTACTTAATTTTTATTTTTTAGGAAATAAAAATCTATAGTATCCCTCTTCCAGCATAGTACTAAGTTGCCTTTTATGATCCTTTTCTCTGCAGTCAACATCAGCAAATGTATTTTAGCTAAAATCATGTTCCAGGATCAGGTGATCTAGACTATCATTCATTGAAATGAATGACAGAGTTATTATTAGGCTCAGTTAAAGAGTGAGAACTTAATTCCTTCAATTTACCCATCAGCCACCCTGCTACTGCTACTGGTCACCCTTAAGACTATAAACTGGAAGATTAAACCCTAGCCAAGCAATTTATTTCAATTCTCAGTCAAGCAAGAAGACCAAGAAACCCTAAACCAGCAACCTATACATAAACTAAACTCAGTGGAACAAAGGAAAAGCAACAATTGCTTATTTATTGGTTTTCTATATCATGTTCAAGTCTGAGAAACCTGGAAAGAAAAACATACAGGCAAAGTGATGGGCAGCATCTTTTATATTTCCAATTTAAAACACATTATGTTGATATCTCCCATGGAAGGAGAATAAAAAAATTTTGCAGAGATACATACAATGATAGATTTTGTTTTGACATTATCAAATTTTTCATGGTGATATTTCATCCTTCCTTTTTTTTTTCTATCTTGTATCATAACATAAATTATCAAATAATGATGAGCAAAAATCACTTGGGAATTTTTGGTTAAAAAAGTAATAAAATCAGTATGATTTTGGGAAACATACTGTTTTTCTAAAATCAATATTTTAAAAAGGAAACTACATAAAACCAGAAAATTTTCAGTTGGCCCAAATAAAAAGTGTGAAGTCATCCAGAACCATTTTAGAAAACACCTACCTCATACAAAAAAATTTTCAGTAGGATTCAAAGTAATGAGGAGAACTTTGCATATATGCATCATTTTGCATATATGCATCATTTCTTTCAGTTCCTCCTTAAATTCTCCCATTAGGAAAACTAGTCATAAATGAAAACTCTAAATGATAGAAAATTGAGAGAAGAGATCAGAAGCAATTAATTCTCAGAATTTTCTTCCCTACATAAGCAATATAAGCCAATGCATAGATGAAGGTTTTCATAGCTATGGAACAGAATATTAGTTACTTACTGTAGCTATTAATTTACCCATTCAATTTGATTAAATATTTAAAATACAACAAATACAACTTTGCATAGTACAATAGCTGAGATTAACCATATCTAGGAAAAGGGATTAACTTTTGACTAGCATGTCTTTATATAAGACTAGAAGGACATCTTAACAGTTTTACCATATCTCAGCAGCGTCAAATCAGTACTTAACTGAGACAATGGATAAGAGAATTTGATGTTGACATACATAACAATGAAGATAAAAAATAATGGGCCTATCCTTTTGCTTAAATCTAGTCGCATAGAAGTGTACTTTGTTTGCTAGAAGCTCTACTAAATAGTGATGTGTTAGGTTTGGATTCATAACTTCTTATGCCTTTTAATGAGGACTTCATTATCAGCTTAATTTTATAGCATGCTAACATGCTTTGAAACGCAGTAAAAACTTAAATAAATAAATGTGGACTTAGAGACTTAATTTTAAGGTTTTGTTGGTTTATTCTAAACCTTGCTGTAGAATGCAGTCTTAGAGTGTTATAGTCTCTGCTAATATATTTTGGTGGTTATGAGTAGGAATCAGCAGGAATCCATACCTAAGAGGTATGATTCTGTCTTGTCAGATGAGTCATTTTGTGCTGGGACAAACAGGAGCCTGTGTATGGATGAAACTTTCCCAGTTCATTAAAGGTCTCTTACGACCCACTAAATTTGGATGTCCAAACTGCCATCTCACTCATGGGATCTAGCAATGCAAAAATATATGAAACACATTAGGTTAAAGTTTGCATTCAAACAAAAATACATTCAGGTGGTGGTATCAAAGTTTCATAAAGCAATGTCTAAAGTTTTGACCAGAAACCAGCTGTCAGCGGTAACACTGATGCTGTTTCCTCTTGATTAACTCAGCGCTCTGGTCTGACAAATTACTCCTAGCCATGAACTTAATGGGACAGGACAGGAAATAGACTAGACTAGTCTAGACTAGACTAGAGAACAATAGAGTAGAATAGAATATTTTCATTTGGAAGGGACCTACAACAGTCATTCCAGCTGCCTGACCTAGTAGTAGTTCCTTTCTTGCCCGTGGTCCTAGAATGGTTCCTGAACACCAACCAGGGGGAAAAAGTAGAATTTCTCATGTTCTGTCACTCTGAGATAGCCTGCATCAGTCTGGCGTTATTCCGCCTGACGGGTGAAATGATTCCTGTCGATGTGCTCAGGATGGCTTTCTTGCTAATGGTGTGATCCAAGTTTTACCAAATTGTTGGAAAGATTCCCAGCTGATGTTAAGTGGATCATCATCAGTGGATTCCTTACAGATTATTCCACACTCAACACTTCTAGGGCAATGGGAAATGCTATCAACTGGTAGGTGCACATTTTAGTGGGCTCTCAAAAGTCAGACTGATTACCTGGAGAGAGGGCACAGCTCTTTTCAGTGGCAGGAATACACGGCTTGGCCTCACCAGCCTTAGGGTGAGCATCTCGTTCATACGGCATTCACTCACAGGATTAACATAGGAATTAGCACAGTCAGCTCCCATAGGAGCAGCATTATGTTATCCAATTTGCATATTCTCCCCATGCTCACCACATGATACCAATCCTGACAGTAGGAGCCTATGTGCTTGGAGCAGAAGGTACAGCACTCTATCTCCAGTGACAACCATGACGTCTATATGGCAAAGGCAAGCAGAATAGTTGACAACCATGAAGTCTGTATAGCCTGTGAATTGTTACAGTGAGCATATTTTGACACATCAGCAGCCTGTGAGAACTCTGCATATTTTCCTACTAAACCTGATCAAAAGAGCAACCACCTTCATTTTGTTGATGAGAACCCTATAGAAATTTCAGATACAGATCCAGTAATAAACAACCATCTTACTGATGACCATAACAAGGACTCTGCCATGCTTACACTGGACTCCTGTGAAAAAGGCGTGGGTTCCCCTGCAACCTATTCAACTATGCAACGTCCTCAAACAGTGAAAGGGAAACCATAAAACCGAATGTGATGCACATCGTCCTAAGAAATTCATGCCTTGTAAGTCCCTTGGCAAAATTATCCCAGCTTCAGGAATACTCTACTTTGCAAAAGAGCCTGAAGCAATTTAACATCAGATCCATTTGGTTCTTCCCTGAAAGAACGTCTTTTAAGAAGAGAATTTTCCACGACACACACCAATTAGAGACGGTGTCAGTAAATAGGCCTCTGTTAAGAACATCCACCAATTTTCATGAGAACCTGTTCTCAGCCACCTGAAACATACAACTACAAAAAAATTGCTTTGAAATGTCCATTGTTGCTAACATATTTTCTACAGTTTTGACATAAAGAGTTTCAACCAGTTATCAGTCAATACATGAATACATCTGCAACCGGTGGCTAGTGGCCACAGCTAAGTATCCAACATGGATAGCAAAAAAATACTGTTTTCAGCTCAGTAGACTAGCTACTAAAATGGAGAGATTTTGTATCTTGCTTGCATGACTTTCAGAAGCAAGAGTTACAATATAAACAAGAATTACATGAAAAAAAGTAACTGAAACTTTTAGTGATTCCAAAGAAGCACTTTTACAATCACTGTAACAGTTATTAAGACCCTTCTGTGGCAGCCAACAGCATTTCAGATGATGCTTTAGCCGTATATTTCAGATCCATCCATCTCACATGCTTAAGTACACCTGCAGAACACTTTGTGACACAAAGGCATCCACTAGTAAACAAACATAGTCATTCACTGTTTGGGATATTGTAAGCACCAGTCAAAAGATTCACACAAATTTTATCATTTTAGAAGAAGTAATTACATTTTCTTTATTGCAAGGTTACCTACTATGTACCATAATAACACACACAATTTTTAAATGGCCCTGTAAGCTAAAATGCTAGAGGAAGATACTCTAAAGCATTCCTCAGAGTGGAGCAGATAAACATAAAAAACACTGAAGTTGATGAGTTCTTGCTATTTTTGGAAGTCAGGCCACCAGAACACCTAACTATGGTTTACAGACTTAGCTGCTAGTCCCTGATTTTCAAAAATCTTGGTACAAATATTTTAAACATGTATACCATGAGCTATTAAATCAACTTCTCCAATGTTCTGGAAGGATTCATAAAGCAAAGCGTTCCAAGCCACCTCTCCTGTTACAGAAAATTATGTCGTCCATTCCTCGATTTGATTGGCAGCCTTTAAATCTCTCTTCCCCATTGAGTTTATGCCATGAGAAGCAACTGAAAAAGAAGATCTTGTCTTCAATTTTTCAGGGTCAGGTTGTCTTTCAGTAACACGAATGTCATTCATGACACAATGAATGAGAGTCATACCCAGGCCACCAAAACAAGGGATGTTAACTCTGAAAATAAAATGGACACATCCAAAGTAGGAAAGCCTGTTTAAGCCCAAAGTAAGCAGGCAGGCAGAAGCAGGGATTAATATAGAAAGATAGGGTGAGGCACAAATCCCAACATCTTCTCTGCATGACCAGTTTAACAGTGCTGTTATTTCCAAAACAATAATTCATAGTAGAACTAAAAACCATCAGAGTTGGTACTGCAAAAACATTGACCACAAATGTATAACATGCTCTAGACACTCCAATTAAATGAAGCTACCTGACCAAGAAATACTCTCTGTGGTAACTTCAAAAGTATTAAGAAAGAAATAAAACATCCTTACTAAGAATAAGATTTCTTTTTGTTTACATTTTAAAACTTTAGCTTGGAGTTCCTCTTTTCCCCTCAGATCAGTTTTGATTATATGATGGGACTATAGTTTGTTTTCGTCTAGGCCAATCCATAGATGAGCAAAGCTAAATCTTTCCTGCTCTGAAGTAATAGCCCTGAAACCATCTTTTTTTTATATAAGTATAGTTCATTGCAGCCAGAGATGAGATTATAATGTGATTTTGTTCGAGGACATGCTTTTGTGTGCTTTTGCCTGCTCTTTATTATAATTACCATTATAATTTCCTGAGTTATAACTGTCAGTTATCACAATCAAAAGATTGGAGAAAGAGGTTTAAGTCATGGTCACTCTGCCCTCCCATCTGGGTTAGCTCCATATATGCAAAGAAACAGTAAAAAAGTAAGAGAGGGAGAGAGAAAGGAGGATGGAAGGCTTGACCACACTAAATGAAAAGCAAACAATATGCATATCAGCATCCTAAGGAGACGTACCACTCTGCTGGGAAAAACCAAGACAAAAGAATTATCTGACACAACAGTTCAAAGCATATTGCACCTGTCAAAACGTCTGTCATCT
Source organism: Psittacus erithacus (assembly GCA_009867235.2). Taxonomy (NCBI): domain Eukaryota; kingdom Metazoa; phylum Chordata; class Aves; order Psittaciformes; family Psittacidae; genus Psittacus; species Psittacus erithacus. The sequence goes on from WYDI02005464.1 coordinate 15,682, forward strand.
TCTATAGAAATGCACCATTCTAAAAGAAAAAAGGGAAACTCTAGCAAAGTCACTCAGAAACAACAGACCACTTTGTCTTCTTCCTTCCAGCCAACTCCTCCATCTGAAAGCCATTTAACTCAATGCTAAAGATTGCCTGGAAGGACCAGACAATAGGAAGGTCTCTTTCATTGTCAAGGACAGTTACACTTTGAAGATGATGCTCAAAAGGGGTTAAAATGGGTCAACAAGCAATTGTTGGGCCTATCCAAGGAAATGTGAACAGAACATTGTTAAAGTCACACACAAAAAAATCTAAAAGAGCACATCTTTAAGCTGGGGAAGTATGGGGGGGAAGCACAAAAAACTGATGTAATCTCATAGTGAAATGGAGATAAAACCCCTAGCATTGCAAGTGGACAAACCGTGACTTTCAGTTTAGATATGGCAGTTCTTAGCAACATGCATCCAGAGCACAGAGAAGACAAGAGAGCTACAGCTTGACTAACAAAAGCAAAAACAACAGCAACCCCACAAGAAATAGATGCAATTTTCCCATGACTTTTTCATTTGCCTGCTTCCAACTTTCACAGCATTGCCTGGGAATCACTGTGTATTGCACAGCTGTATGGAATCGCTGCATCTTAGGTACTGAAATGGACTTCGTTTGTCAATGCCAACAGTTTTGAAGGGAAAAAAATCAAAAATAGCAAAAATACTTTTGCTTACATGCAGAGTATGTAAATCAATACTTATAAAGATTACTAAAACCTCTTTGTGTGTGCATGTTCTCTTCATGCTTACATGAAATAGAGATATGCCATTTTAAAAAAGCTTTTACACTTAATTTGCACAAATTTAATTCCTAAGGTAAATCTTCTGTGAAATAAAAGAGTCATTAAAGCCATTTACTTATTCAAACCCAATTCTTATTTTTATTAGTAAAAGTCTAATTTCTCTATTAATCAAAATTTGGCTTGGTTTTGATTCTGAAATGTGGTGCATAGGAATATAGGCACTAAGCCTGAAAAAGTCTCAGTTCAACAGAACTAGCCACAAAGTGTATTCATTTGCACTTGCACTTGCAGCAAAGGGACATTCCATTCTGAGCAACTTCAGACAGGAAAAAGACCTGAAATTTTCACTCTGTTGAAGTCAGTGGCAAAACTTCTAGTAGTATCACTGGGAGCAAGAGGTCAGCTCTGATTTCACATGCCTGTACTTCTGAACTAGGTCAGTGATGGTCTTGCATGTGTTGTTTATTACACAACTTCTTCCTTCTTGTTCCTTCAAACCTTCAGGCAAGGCAACAATGGGAACAGAAAATCATCTTTGAAAATGCGCAACCAAACTGAATGGGTCCTCAAATTCTGGAAAATCCTTGAATCTGGGGCTAAATTTTCTTATATGTGCCAAGATGCAGAACTGGCCTCTGATGTGGTGTAACTTGTTAACTATCCAAAATCAATAGGCCAACATTCAGCCACTGACAACATGGTGCAGGGTCTTCTCTTTTAGTTACCAATGGTTTTGGACACTAAATGCATGAAGGCCATGAAAATTTAAATTACCTGGGACTTGAGGAAGTTCAAATTCACATCTAATTTCAAAATCAAGGCTTTAAAGGGAGCCCATTTCTTTAAGAGTAAGAAATGATGAACTTAACAAACACTATTTAGCACTATCTTCCATCCCATTAAAAAAAGCCAACTTCAATCACTTAAAAATTCTATAAGTTTTTTTTTCCTTGTGTTTTCTTTAAATCATACCTAGCTATTCCTATGATGCTATTTGAAGTGCAATATTTTCAAGAGTTTGCAAAGTCATTTTACTGGTATAAAATCTCTTTCAAACATCTTTTTAAAAAATTATTTTGCCTTAGATAGCACTGGAAACTTGCCTTGTAGCAAGCAATGGCCAGTTTGGATAGATATGACAAGATTCTTATTTTATATGCTTTATTTTATACTCATACACTGGATTACAACAACAACAACAACAAAATTACTTAAAAATGTTCATGTCTCACTGTTCTGTCATCAAACATTTCTGTGAATGTAAGTTGAGTTGAAAGCCCCATAGACTAATCCTTGCTACTGCACATCCTTCGCCTCTGAATTCAGAACTAGTATTTTCATGAGCTCTTTATGGCCTTATGAGAGTGATCACCTGGTACTAAAAAGTAATGGGAGTCACGGCAGTATTGTCAGTGCCTCTTTCAGAATTAACTATTTTCATCAGCATTTGTGATTTTCAGGCTGGCTGCAAGAGCAGTCTCAAACTAGACCGTTCAAAACAATGATGAAAATTATCATTACACAACTGCTGGCCTCCTGTGCAATTGAGGCGTGTGATCAAACCAGTTTCTGAAGAAATGCCTTGGCAGGGGTCAAAGTACAAATCGGATATGTGAGGCAATGCAGGCTATGTCATTATTCTGGTTTTCCTCCTCCATCCTCCATTTCTTCTCATATTTTCCCCCATCCCCCACAGCACTGAGGGCTCCAGCCTCTGCATTTTCTTCAGGCAACATCTTCCCCTCTGTGTCTCCTGACCCTCAGCAGACAGGGTGTCCAGAAAATAAGGGAATCCTTATTTCGTTGTCCCCTTGTTGGGTTTTGGTGTTGAGGATGAAAGCAGACTGGTGCAGCCAGAAGCGGAGGAGGAAAGTTATGTTCTGCCTTGGCGTTCATGAAATGAAAATGCTACACACACATCCATCTTCTCAGGATATTCAAAACCTGTGCATGCCCAGGGCCAGTGGCATCTCAGGAGAAATGAGATGCCAGACTCAACACAGCTACAGTGCACAAGTGCAACTCTTACTGTCAGGATATAAATTCATATTCTGTATAAGATTCCAGCTATAAATGCAGACCAAATCTTTTTCTCCCTCTTCTATTTACTATCATGGTCATACATATTTTTCACTGTAAGGAAAACAACATCCTGCCTACATCTATTTCTATTGTCAGACATTGATAAATAATCCCTGCTCAAATTTTCCAAAAAGTTTTATCCTAACATTGAAGCCTGGCAGAAAAACTTCAGCTTTGATACTAGCTTGGCTAAGTGACACACGTGAAAAAGCATTTCGTGATGATAAATGTGTACAACAGCCATCACTAACAGCATCATAAATTGAATAAACTGAAAAAGCAGTATCAAGTACAAAGACTTTTCATGACAGATGTGGGTTTGATTTTGTTATGGTTTTTTTTAGTTAGAGTATAATTAGGATTTAAATTTCCCTGTGATTGATAGCAGTCTAGATAACATGAAAATGCTGGGTCAGATTTTCTGCTGGTGTCTCTTTGAAAGGCAGAGTTGGCAAGCAGCAAATTGGTCCTTTTTTAAAAACTGGGTCATAATCACGTGCTTTTCACATGTGTCTGTACAGTGTTAAGGCATATAAGTGTTAACACTGTACAGACAGCATCTTCCATTCTCCTGTATTCATGTACGAACTTGTGCCCAAGAACAATCTTTAATCACAAGTCTTTACTCATCTTTTTTAGAAAGACCCAGTTCTCAAATCAGGTGAAGGAGACAATAACATGTACATTAGAAAAAGCAATTATACTCCCTGTTGATCATAAGAAACATTTCACACAAAACACACATGGAAGTTTTCTGAAACAAAATTGCAGGTAGTAAACACCTTCGAAAATACAAAGTCTTATAATTAACTACTAAAGAACAGAAATGCTAAATCCACCTGATTTGCAATGAGTCATTTAGTCAGCTCGTGCACATTTCAGATACGCTTCTGAAGATGACAAATGAAAAAAAGAATAAAAAATTAAAATATCACCTTCAGATAGCTGTTTCCAGTGCGTTCATAGCATATCAGGGGGTTTCCTCTCTAAAAAACCCTTGTTTCCTCTGACCTGACTGACACAACGCAATTTGCTTATGTCATTGGTAGAACAAATATACCTTTGTCCTCTTTCATGTGTCACCATCAAATTGATTAGCTAAATTAATATTTCAGAGTTTTTCATATAAGATGAAGAACTAACAGCAAAAAGGCTATGCCTTGATTTTCAAATGCAGTACTGATGGTGATCAGGAAAGCACTTCTTTGTTTTTCTTTTGGTTTTATATATTTAAACTGTGGTGTGAGGACCCCAAACAAGACACAGCTCTTCTAACTTTTCACAAGTTTTGCTCTTTGCAAGATTGCCTACAAGTAATGAGTCTGATAAAACAGGGTTTGCAAAGTCACACGTTCTCATTCGTCTTGGCCCCTACTGTATGTGTTTAAAGCTGCTCTGAGGTATTTACTTAAACATCAAACAGCTGAGTGGATGACACCATTTCAAGGAGCAGAAGGAAACTCCTACTCTGATTTAAGGCTCCAAGCTCATAAACATTTGATATCTGATTTGAAGCTGGACTCCTTCTTGAAAAAGCCTGGCAATGGACAGGAGGAGGCTCCAGGCGGAAAGGCTTTATGGCTAAAATACACCTTTTGGGAGAATCCAAGTTAATTCATTCAATCCCCAATCAGACCCTTTCATATTTCCCCCACTGTCCTCATGAGAAATTTTTTCTGTCCTCTAATGAGAACAAAGAATCACATACAGTGTCCTCCTTGCCTTTCCAAATAATTCCTCTCAAGAGCAAGGTCCAAAAGGCAGCAAGGGCAGGTGCTTACTGCAAAGTTTTGCCAGCCAAGCCACAGCAGCAGGGGTATACAAAGCACACAGCCAAGACCTGATGTGTAACACCAGCCAAACTCCTGGCTGAGTTTCATGCAGCTCCTGTCACATTGTCAGAGGGGAGCCAGCCCAGGACCAGCAAACTATATTGCAGAAGCCTCAACAGCATCAGCTGCGCCTCCTCAGGGCTATGCCAGCAAGCGATGCTAACAGCCATCACAGTAAGGCAAATGCTTTCAAAACTAGAACAAAGACATCATTGGTAAGACAGCATTGGTAAGACAGCATAAGCAAAGAAGAAAGCAGCTTTGAACAACAGATGAGGGTCATGTTGCTTAATGTATCATTCAGATGTGTTCATTCTACAGGGATGAAGAGAGAATTGAGGCCAGGTGAGACAAGAAGAGCTGAAAGCTTGATTTCTCCTGAGAAGTTCTGCAGTCTCCAGGAAAAGAGAAAATCGAAACTGCAGGAATAAGCACAGCAAAAGAAACAGCTAATATCAACCACTGAGAACTCCCATCTCAAAAAATCCTTGTCTTTAGGTTCTTCCTCACAGTTAATTTAATACTAAGGTTTTCATCTTCTTCCCAACATCTTGCAATTTTGTTTTTTATGGACTTTACACACTAATGAAACGTAGTCTGAAAGCAAAAAAATCTCACCAGAACCAACAAAGATTCCCCACAGGAATTACATTTCATATAATGCAAAGCTACTGTGAAACGTATGATCTTGCCCTTGAAAATATAGTATCATATTTGTATCTGTGTCCTGGGTTCAGCACTATATGTATATAAGAGTGATGGTATATTGAAAATGGGAGACCTGAGCATGACGTGAATGGTATGGAATAAGGGGTGGATACTGTCCTGGGTTCAGCAGTAGCAGTCGTTTTTCTCCTTAGTAGCTGGTGCAGTGCTGTGTTTTTGATTTTGGTCTGGGAACAGCGGTGATAACACCGATGTTTG
>WYDI02005465.1:0-21966 GCA_009867235.2 Psittacus erithacus
AGGGACTGTAGTGATAGGACAAGGGGTAACGGGTTCAAACTTAAACAGGGGAAGTTTAGATTGGATATAAGGAGGAAATTCTTTATTGTAAGGGTGGTGAGGCACTGGAATGGGTTGCCCAGGGAAGTTGTGAATGCTCCATCAATGGTGGTGTTCAAGTCCAGGTTGGACAGAGCCTTGGGTGACATGGTTTAGTGGGAGGTGTCCCTGCTCATGGCAGGGGGCTTGGAACTTGATGATCTTAAGGTCCTTTCCAACCCTAACTATTCTATGATTCTATGATCTGCACCATTCAGCAGCTGGCTTTTGCACTGTGATTTCCCTTAAAATACCCATCTCTAGCTATGCTGTGTGTTCTTCTACACCCCATAGTCACTGTGCTTTTTTCCCTTGCTTTTATGCAAATCTGTACCTATTGAGCAATTTGAAACCCAACGGGAGTATGGCTGTTGTTTTACATATGAGGCAGTGTGCAAGTGACAGAAGAGAAAAAAGGGCTGTGCTGCAAAACTGAGCTCAGCCCGGAAGCAGATGGACAGATTTGAAGTTCTTGTATTAGGTCTCCTTTCACTGAAGTTTCTGAAGATCATCTGTTCACATAAGGAAAGCTCTCGCCTATCCCTGACATTTACAGAAGCTGAAATAAGAAGGAAAGAAATTAAATAGTTTGGAGGAACACTTCTAATGAAAGCTGTAGGCAACTACATTCACCAATTAACTGACACACAATGTGGAAGCTGCTGCATTTGGTGTGAATGTGAAAGGTTGTTCATGGTCTGACTGTGCAGATTGACCCCCCTTTGTACCTGGTGCAGTCACCCTAACTTCCCCACCTTTGCTTGAGACGAGCTTCACAAGCATTGCAGGCTGAAATGCTGGGGTTGTTCAGATACCCCATTGCGGGAGACAGCATAGAGTTAACAAAATGAATCCAGGCTATATCACCCTGGTTCAGCCTGAGCCCCAAGAACATCAGAGAAAACACCAAGGCCCGAGTCCTGGGAGCATCAAAGCCAGGTGCTAATGGCCTAATTGGCCTGAACCTTGGGAACTGTGGAGAAAATAATGAATGGGAAAGATCAGTTAGCAAAACAAAGTGGGCTGTTTGCAAGATAAAGGAAGATGTGCTGTAATCCTCAAATGCTTTGCTAAACTGGGATGATAAGGGAGTGAAAGAGTGGAAAGTTACTGCTTAGCACTTCGGAGACTATATAAGAGATGTGCGGCTCTAAATAAATGGCTTCTACTTGATTCACATTGGATTGCACGGAGCCCATTCACTCATCCCCGCACCCCATGACAAATATTCTGTAGTTGCAGTTATTAAATACTATCTGGCGCATGACTGCTTCTGAACCAGAGAGTTGCTCAGATGTTTGAGGGTTCAAAAGAGTTTATGGATCTGAATTTAAGTAGCTAAGTATATAGCTAAAGACATTAGGCACAAAACCATGTCCTAACACTCAAATTCGTATTGGCAGCAGTGTAACTGCTTCTCAAAAGATAAAGATCATGCCCTCCAAATGGATTCACTTTGGCCTCTGTTCAGCAAAAGAAGTGTCCAATAATGCAGCTACATTCAATACAACATGCTAACATGATTTCAATTGATATCTCCCTTCTCTCCGTCCTCATTGTCTCCTTCCCCTGTTATTTCCCTTGTCATTATTATTATTGGTGGTAGCAGCAGTGGTTTGTGTTATACCTTAGTTACTGGACTGTTCTTATCTCAGCCCGTGAGAGTTACATTCTTTTGATTCTCCTCCCCATCCCTCCGGGAGCAGGGGAGAGGAAAAAGAGGAGTGAGCGAGCAGCTGTGTGGTTCTGAGTTTCTGACTGGGCTTAAACCACGACAGGAGGATGGTATTCACTTGCTCTTTCAAGCTCATCCTACTGGATCAAACATTTGAAGAATTTTCCTTTTTCTTACCTGTCACCTTCCTTTTGCGACATGACTCCAGATCCTGTCTGAGGCACAGGCACATGACAAAAGAGCAAGAACAACAGTCCCACCCATTAAAAGGAGTTTTATGTTCATGACCTCCTAAGATGACTCCTTACATGTTTTTTGGTGCAGTTTTTTGGTGCAATTTTTTGACTTTAGGAATCTTTCAAACTGTTGAGGAAGTTAACATCTTCAGCACAGAAGCCAGGAGTCCTAGCACCTTGTTTTAAGAAAGTAGTAATGTGCATCTTCATAACATTATCAACAAGTCAATTATTCACAGCCTACATGGCCATAGCTATGAATTTTTCATCTTACTGTTCTCTTTGCTCAAGCTGACAGGACTCTGGGCTTCTATATTTGTTTTATTGTTGAGACATCGTCTGATCTTTAGTACAGTAGTTTCCCTAAGTTTTTCTATCTGTAAAACTAAAATAAAATACACCTCCCTGACACATTGTCATACTCTTGTGGTTTGATATTGCTTGAAAAATCCTTTTTTAAAGTTTATACATTTATTATACATTGCATCTTTTCAGCTGGATGATTGAATATGTAGCATTATGGTAAAGAGGGCACCTGACCTGAATAAGCGCTCATCAAGTCTAACTTCTAAGTGAACACATATATTATACTCAGCATCTCAAAAATACTCTCCTTACATCTCTGTTTCGGGTACAGAGTGGAATTACAATAGCTTTAATTGTAAGAAAGAGTCTGCTGATGCTATTGATGGTGTGCTCTGTTTTTCTTGTATTTGACGTCATCATCAGCCAATGGGCTGAAAAACCTGTATAAACACATACTGTATGAAGGATGCTTTCAGAAGTGCTTTCAGAACAGTGAACCCATTTTCAAATCAGGTGGGATGTATGTGAAAATTGATAAAAACTTTGCATTACTTTTCCATTTTTCATTACCTGTGTCCATTAACATAAAGGTGAATTGAGCAGTTCCATAGTCCATGTTGTTCCCTTGCAGATGATTTGTTTTGTTACATTTTATTACTGGTAGAGAAGGTGGCAGTGATGTTGTAATGCTATTAGTTAAAAGCTGGTAAGCATCCCTTCTGGAAAGACCCTGGGGAGTTTAATAGGGAAGAAATCAATAAAGAAGTATTTTATCAGGAAGAGCTGATCTACTGAAATTGAGAAAAGATTATCTCTTGTGTTATTTCTTAATGGATCTTAGTGAGCTCTGCACCACAGATATTTCTTTCATTATTGTATATAAAAAATTTATAACCATTCTGATTAAAGTTCATATGTTGGCTTACACAGTAATGTAAATTGGGATCAGAACCATGCAAACTATAAATTATATGTGGCTTCTTCATTTGATATCATTCCTTTTCTGCATTTTTTCAATCTAAGCGCAATATTTATATGCATAACAAAAATGCTCAGTATAGACATTGTTTTATCTGTTTGCAATGCTATATAATTAATTTAAACCAAAAGTACTCCCTGCAAATAGATAAGTGACCCCCCATTACACAAATGTGGAAACTGAAGACAGAGGGGTTAAATGAACCATCTGAAATGGTTGGAAAGTGTCAATGACAGGAGCAGAAGTCAGGTGTGTCTCAGTTATAATCTAGATTTAACCCACTGCAACAATATCAAAATCCAGAGGGGTGGTAAAAGGCAAAACAATTTAAACAACATTAGCTATAACCAGTGGAGTGGAAGCATATAGGATATCCTCTGTGACCTTCACATGGGTTAACTGATTTTTTCTCCTTATAATGTTTTAGAATATATTTTTTTATAAAAAAAAATATAAAATACTATATTTTTTTTTTAATAAAAAGAACAGATCAAAGCATTTGATACCATTAATACAGAAAGAATAAACATGCACTAGAAGTGGGTACTAATGATGCTCCACAATAATCTATATCGGGAAGAGCATTTCAGTTGGCTCATATTCCTTCTATTCCCTTCCCTATGGCATGTCTCTCTTGCTTATTGCTAGCTTGCCCTTGCTAAAAAAATTTGCCAAAAATAGCATGCATTTATGGCCACTGACTAATGCTTTAATGTGGTTCTATGTTCATGTTCATTTCAGATGATTATTTTTGTTCAGATTAATATTACAAAGTTTATTGAGGCGTTTATTACTGAGATATCATTTCAACATTCCAGCTGCGTGTTTGCCTGGGAGAAATCACTTTTTATAGGGACAAGAAAATACATCATTATTCTTTCAAATTCTTCCCCTTAGCATGATAAGGGTGGAAAAGATGACTTTTGCACAAGGGCTGGTCATTTTTGAAATGAAAATTTTGCAAAGTTGTGTTTGCATTGCCCAGGCTGACCACAGCAAAACACTCTTCCCTTCTGTTTTGTGGGACATTTGCTTACTACCATTTCACACATTCTGTTGTGGGAGAAACCACCTGATTTTTCTGAAATCCATAAATACTGATGACATAGAGATCCACAATATTCGTAAACTCCAACTAGCCTTTAACCTGAAAACAGGCGCTATTTCCCTGTGAAGTTTTCTACGTGCGTGTTGAGGTGCAGGGGTTTCCATGGCAACAAGAGGTTTGCAGAGTGCTCAAGAAACTCTGCAAGTTAAAATTAGCTTAGATGGTCATGCATAGATGATAAGGGCCCAGGGCTATGCAGTGTGTGCAAAGTGGTTTTGTGAAATTTAGTGGAGGATGTTACAACCCAAACCTGATGTATGGTGTGTTATCAATGGATTCAGCCACACTGCCTCTGGAGTGAATACAGATTGCTGCAAACTTTGGGCATCTAAGAAAAATGGAGTGGCATTTAAAACAAATTTTAAAATAAAACCTGACCTTTAAGCGCATTAGACAATAAGGAAAATTTCATTGTGATTAATTGGAGTTAATGGATGTTAAATGACTCAGGAGCCTTTTTGTTTTCATAATGTCAAATTGTTTTAAAATCATCCTGGTTTATTCCTGACTATCTTTTCCTTGCCTGGACACTGTTCTCATGCATGGCCTGATGTAGGTTGAATCACTCCATAGCTGCAAAACCGTAAATTTAGGAGAAACCTCAAAGAGGGCATAGGTTTGTGTACCCCATTTGAAGGGGGCATAGGTTTGTCTCCATTTAGAGTACAAACGCAGCAGTACAGCAGGAGTCTGGGGATAACATTTCCGTTTTAATGAATCCCTTTCACAGTACTGTGAGATCTCTGGTAACTGGACTAATGCTGTAGCCAACTTGTTTGATCTGTGTCTGAGTTTGTCTTATGCCCCAATACAGATGAATATTCTAAGGTAGTACAATGGTAAAGCTATATTTATGGAATAGAATAATTTGTAGTTATATGCCTTTGTTTTATCTTGCATGATGAGTTGTGCATCCTAACACAGGACAGTTTCATGTTTTGTGGGGACTATGTCTGAAGGAAATTGGAAATAGTGTGTTTGGGTGTTTCTATAAAACAATTCAGGAGATACAAAAAAAATTTAAAAGGCACAATCTTAATTCCACTGCAGTGAGAAAGAGACTTAGATCTAACCAAAGGTGTTGTGTTTTGTCTGGTCACTACTTCAGAAGATGAAACCCCACAGAATCAGTTAAGTGTGATCCCCTGCTTTTGTCTGAGCTATACTATATTTAAATTTATTTTTTTATTTTGTGACCATGTCAGAAAGAGTATGGGAGAAGTCGTCCTTCCCTTCTGTTAGTGAAAATGCTGTTTCACTAGATCAGCTAGTTGATTGAAGATGCTGACATTATTGCAGAGGAGGAGATATATGAAATACTGGGAGGAAAGATGCTTCCAATCCTGATCTTACTACATTGATAATTTTGATAAAGCATGAATTACAACAAAGTAGAGTTCTATGAAAATTTTTTTTTTTATTCCACTTTGATGACTTCTGTATTGCTTCAAAAATACATTCAGGGAACACTAAAATCATACAATTGACAATAAAGCCACCTATAATTAAGGGGAATTGTTAATATGGATGCCCTCTTCTGTAGCTGGATATTGTAAAGTTGCCTGCAGTCACAGGCTTGCCTGCGGTTTCCTCTCAACCTAACAAAAGAGACCAACATCTCAGCATAAAAAGAAGATATTGTAGCAAAAGCTGTATCAATTGGGTACTGAAAAACAAAGCCATGTTAAGACACAGGAGGAAAAGGGTGCAAATAGGAAGAGAAGGCAGCTATAGTCAAATCAGTGGTACAGCTTTACCTGAATATGCTGTACTATGAAGACCAAGCTATCTCTGAGTACTGTGCCTTGCAGAAGCTCAGAAAAGAATGAGAAAAATGCTAAAGGTGCAGCAATGTCTCTCTGCGCTGAGAGTGAAAATACTGGCATTACGATATTTCAGCAAGAAGACAAGGGTACATGATAAAAAATATTTTAGAAGCACATGTAAAAGGGAAGTATGCCAGGACTTCTCTTGTTGCAATATAGTGAAAGAACAAGAACACAATTCACTAATTAATTTGCCCTTTTCCAGCCCAGTGAAGGGAAAGCAGCATTGCTGGAGTGGCCGCTAACTTTTTCCTCCCTGCCTCGAGGTTTCTCATGCTCTGTTGTGGGTGATAAAGAATTGTAAGCAGGCAGACACTTGAAAATAGTTCATTAACAATAGGTGTAGGCAGAGCTTTCCATCCTCTTAAAGTATAAAGGAGCCAGAATAAATCCTCCTGTAGAAACAACAGGAAATAGGGCATCAGTGCTGACCAAATCTCCCTTAGCTCTATACAATTGCACAGCTACACACTGATACTCTTGTTTCTATATCTTAAATATAAATGTATAGTGTTTTCTCCTTTTTATTACATTGTGAATATGGCATATGGAAACACAGAATGCTATTTATTAGAACTGGAAAGAGCTGCAGCAAAAAAGCAGTGTTATAGTGAGTTGTTTGCAAAACAGCTGTTGCTGAAGAAAATATGTGATTGTATTAGCTGTGCACTCGTGCAGTATTTTTCCTATTTTAAGTGCTCATTCTAAAAAAAGATTGCTTTTGCACAAACTGTTATTTTCAGCAAGCTGTAACTTGGCCAAATTGAAACTGATTTTCATCAACACATTTATATCTCTTCCTTTTGGGGGATTATTTTGCTAAAAAAACAAATTTTCTAGCCAAGCAATTGCAGAACTGCAGTTACTTAAAAGCATGTGTATGCGTATACATAGGTATACATATATATGCACATACATATGTACGTTTCTTTACTCAGTCAAGATACAAACTTGCTTTATCTAGGGCTACAGTGACATGGGTCTAACAGGTAAAAATTTCTGGAAGCAATATATGGAAAAAAGATGATAATGGAATCACTACAGCATACATCTGAAAATGTTTACAGCTGAAATGTGGCTAGTCAAAATGAAGAAAAGCACAACTGGCTATTTTTTCCCAAATACAGGTTTTTACAACACTAAACAGCAAATTGCCTTGTGGATACTGCTGTATAATAGGCCCAGCTGTTAGAACTACAATTAATGACCCTTCACTAGCTGTATTAGGGATTCAGATTTATACATTATACATTATACTTTATAGACATCGAATAGGAATAGCCTATGCAAATAATATCAGATGCTATTTTAGAACATTTTACTTTAAGCAGCCTGCTTGTTTTGGCAAATGAAGACCATGAAGGTCTTTTCTTTGCAATATAGTATTCAGGGAGCAAATGACAGACTAAATCCTAACAATTAGGACAATTAAATCTTTATCTTAAAGGGTGGTCTTAAAGTATGCAAGCTATAGAGCTGCAACGCAGTCATGAAGCAGCTGCTGTCTACATTAATAATAATAATAGTGACTGAGATGAAATGAGATGTGACCTGTAGCAAGGAAAATGTGTGTGACATAGGGAAAGTTTCCATGGGAACAATATAACAAATTCTAAAATATCTCTGTGTTCAGTGAGAAAAAATTTGGGTAGACGTGAACTTGCATTAACAGGCTTGCTGAATAGGTACTGCCCAAGCCCTGTTAGTATCACTGCTTACGTTCAACCTCATTGTCTACTGTCTGTCTTTCCTCTAGCAGCTCTTATAATGTCTGCTGTGCAGCAGCACTAGGACCAAGCAGGCTGAAAGAGTCCATTACTTATTCAGGGGGCTCTCATATCTAGTGTTAATCAGCTATTCTGAAATATATGTTCCTGGGCAGATCCCAGCCATGTCTACATTTTTGAAAATCAGGAATACTTCCATTGATTTCTATGGATGTCAGGGGGACTAACTCAGGAAGAGAAAAAGAGAGCAGTAGTAAAATGTCCAACTGTATTCTTCAAAATGTATAAATCTGTACAAATGTCTATAAAATGGACTGGTTTTGCCAGAAACTGGTATTTATTCACCAGACAGCTGCAGCAGAAGCAGTGCAAAGTCTAAATACATATCTCCCTGGCTGGGCTTTCCCAGTTCTTTATGCTGTCTTCCTCTCATACTTGTTGACTTTTATACTCAGGATGGTTTTCTGCTCCTTGACGTTTTGTCTTCACATGGTCTCTCTCCACCCCCAGCTATTCTTTCAATCTTTCTTAGCATCCCTCAAGCTCTTCATTTTTGTCACTTGTTTTGTAGGCAACTCATGGACATCAGTGTTCTGCCCAAGATGCTATTCTAAGACAGTGATCCTAAAATATGTAGAGGGAAAGTCTCCATTACAGTCTAGGTAGCACACAAATTCCTTAAACTCAAGGTGTTCCACATGGACCAAATATCAATATCCCAGGGCTCTTTCCCCTGGCATCAATCACATCGTGGGGATCATATTAATTTCTCTTTCTCTTACTTCGCTCATATTTGTGCTGTGACAAAAATAATTATTTTTCTGTCCAGAAAAAAAAAATTTTGTTTGTTTGTTTGTTTAAATCTACCATCTTTTGATCTGACCATTCTTGTGATTCCACTGTTTCAATCTTCTAATCTTTTTGATACTAAAATTTACCCCTTTTATCACCACCTGTCCCAGATGCTGAAGCTGCATGTTTTGCTTTGAGAACACCAGTCCCTTTTGGAGTTCTTTATGGCTGCCTATTGAGCTGCATGTTGCATTAAATCTCCTCATTCTCCAGGCTTTAAACAGAAAAAAGTCTGCAAACTCTACTCACATGATGTATCACATACTGAGTCAGTATAGCCACAGCTAAAGTCCCTCCTAGACAGGCCGTTCCCTGTAGGTAGAGTAGACTCCTTTGCAAATTAAAACTGTTAGCCAGGTTTTGGTACTATGCTTTTCAAGGGAGATCTGTTGGCTAGGGATATAGAATGTGAAAATCTGAGGGTTCTAATGAGGGTCACATTGTCCCTGCCTGGCCTACCCCCACCCTGCCGTGGCCCAGGACCCATGTTAGAACCCATAAGCCATTGGTCCCTGCCCCAGTGATGCCAAAGCAGTGCCAGACCCTGCTCTGCTGCTCCACAGGACATCCAGGGAGCTGCCCGCCCTTGCTACTCCAGAAAGACTCCTTTGAAGAACATGCTATCTGAACAGTGTCAGGTGCTGTCCTCTCCAAATCAGATTTCTTCAGTTGTAACCCATTAAACACCCAGAACCATCAATCCTTTTCTTCTTTTTTCTTCTTAGCTTTTGGGAAAAGAAAGGAGTTGCATTTTATGTGGTTTCTACAAAGCACTTAGCTTAAATGATAAGTATAAAATTTATTCTAACCCTGACTGTTTGAAGAATAAGATATGACTTTTCTCATTCTTGGTGGTACAGAGATGGGCAGATTCTCTCAAGGAAGGGCGCTGCTCTCTCTCTGGAGACCACAGTCCTCCCATCTGTGGCTGGCACTCAGCGCTCTGGGTTGAGCACTGCTGTCCGAGCTCAATGTCCATTTAAAACATAGTAGTTTCACTTCACCTCTAGAAGTGTATCCAGATAAATGGAAATCTCAGCTGAATCATATAGTGTTGTGTGTTCTTAGGAACACCATTTCAGGATGCTGGACATCCTTCAGTTATCAACATTTTATTCCACTGAGTAAGTAATGATGAACACAGCATCTAAATAACCCTATCATCCAGTTTTGAGAAATTATATAAATATTATAAATGTAGCTATAATTTAGTGAAAAAAGCCTTATTCTAGTTCCTTTTTACTACTTGTAACAACATGCCAAACTATAACATTTGAAAGTGCATACAGCATGGAATGTAGATATTTTCTTACACCTGGAGCATTTACTGCATTTTCTTGGCCTCTTTACTATGAGATACAGATTTCTAGCCAAGCAGTATTTTCTTCTTCTGAATGTCAGAGAGATACTTCAATTATTACTGCTCAAGAACATATGATAATTTATAGACATTTCTACCTTTGGCTTCTATCCAGTTCAATATACCTGGTTAAAGAGAAAACACATAAATTAAAAAAACCTGCTAAAGCTGCAATTGCTTAACCTCAGTTGCAAAAGGGAAAGATGTGGTCAGTAATGGATGATGTCAGTCAATTAATTATTTTTTCTGGCTTTTTTACTACTTGGAATAGCTGGTTGAATAAGTGTTTTAGTATTAACTCAACAGGCAGCATCAGGAACCTCTAGAGGCTCTCTCTCACCTGACTGATTATGTTCCACCAAGCCCACCTGAGTGTGTTTCCTTTTTGGCACACCAGTTTAATGTGTTTGTACAAAATGTAGAAGAGGATAACTCTTCTAGGCAATTCCCAAAGTAAATGCCAGGATAATGCAACGACTGAAATGCCCAACAAGTTTTTTAAGGAGAAATTTGAACTAAATTAAACAAGACATTTAAATGCAGGTATACCAAACATTTTCATTTTAGGGCTTTCCTTCTTGAAAGGAGTACAGGTCATAGAATTAGTCACTTACACTTCCTACACAGAGCATAGAGAGAGGTGGGCATACCTTAAAGCCTACTCCTTAAAAATGGGGAGCCCACAGGAAATGGTAGATACAGGAGCATGCTTAAAATCCTTACCTAGAGCCCAAGTACCTCACTTAAGGCTTCAGGAAGTTTTCTTCCTGCCTCTGGAATCCAGAACATGTTATCCACCCTAAAGAGCAGGTCTTTGCACCTCATCTTGGAAAGAATAGTAAGGGCACAACCTTTTCAAATTAACAATAATTAGGACAGTTACAGGTACTGCCTGTAACCTTTGTAATCTAATAATGGTACTGCCATACCTATTATGTATGTAATAACAAACCAGCTTGCACATACATCCAGCGCATGTGAGAACAATCTTCAATTTCTTTTCCCATCTGTTGGGAGTGACTGAAGTCCTACCATTTCCGATGTGCTCCTGGCTACACTATGTGCAGACAGCGATGCAAAATTCATCAGGTCAGAAGGAGAGCATACAAAAAAGGAGCATGATTTAAACATGAGTATTTGGAACTAACCCCTAAGGAATGGATCTAGTTTCTGATAAGGCTGGTGAACAGCTGTCAGTTCACAGCTCTTCATCTATCCATTCCAGTTCAGCCCACACTCTCCTGACTGTGCAGTTGCATTTGGTTTTAGGTGTATTTACAGTTGCAGTAAGAGGATGATTGTGTTTCAAGGTGAATGAAAACTCTGTGGAATGCACAGTGTGAAGCAAATACACAAGTGAGACGCTGGCTTATTGAAAATATGGGATCACAATGGGGAAATTAACAAAATGTCTTTATATAATTAAAAGATGGACAATCATTGTCATGTGCATTAGTAATTCTACCAAAGATGCAGAGAGTGCAAAAGAGTCTGAAAGGTCATTTACATCAGGTGAATAACAGGCTACATAAACCACAAGAATGTAAAGCATGTTGATATTTGATAGAACAAAGTGTTCTGATATTTTTGCAGCAAAGTTCTTTTTGAATAAGGTGTATGTCATGTAGGTAATGTTAGAGTGCTTGACAGCAAAGATAAAACCCTCCAATTTCTTGAATATCTCAGCAATATAACTAAAGATAGAAACAGCACTGATGACTTTGGGTGTCTTAACAACCTGCATACTACATAAAGATGGAAAAGGCCAATAATTCATTCATCTCTGCATATATTCATCTGGCATTATCAATATTAAACAGTACTAATACGTGGTTAGGATTAATTTAGTTTAAAATGAATGAGCAGTGTGGTGTGAGGATCTGAGCATTGGTGATTGTAAAACTCCACCTGTCGGACAGAAAAGTCGGTTCGCTAATCACAGCGCCACAGACGGCATGTGCGACCTCTTCCCACTGGAGAAAGGTTTCTCAATTTAGATAATTTCCTTCAAATGAAGCTCTGCTTTTCCTGGACTGGCTTTTGCCAGCTCAGCAAGCAAAACAAATACACTATGCTGATGAAATTGTATCATTTATCTGGTATAATTGTGTAATTTATATATATATAAAAATGTGTATATACATAATATATACACTATATATATGATTGTGTGTATATATATACACAATGTGTGTATATATAATATATATAGTCCGTGTGTGTATATATATATAATATACACATATATATATGTAATAGGACTTTTCCAGCATAAAAATGACACAAGAAATCCCACACTCTGTCATTATTATGCCAAAAAAGGCTTCTCCAATATAGACCTGAACTCATCCTGAAAAAAAGATTCCCACAGGCAGCATTAAACGGGATTATGGAGGAGGTTTAAAGACACAGATAGCTGGAAAATAGGAAAGTTCCTGAAAAACGGATTGAAATTTCACAGAACCAGAAAGCTCTCTGTGTCAAATTCGAGCTGCATTACCTTGAAAATTGTGTTCAGTGCCCTGGAGCATTCTTTCCAATTACATCAAAGTATCTGCAATACTCTGAGAAATGTCCTAGATGGAAAGGAGACAGCCTGAGTGACAGCACATGTAGAAAAGGTTCTCACATTCATATACTGATTGTGTCAAGCAGTTGTGCTGGCACTTCTGTGCTCCAGGACTGCTAACTAGTTCAGCTTGGGTGTTGTAAAGAAGCGTATTTACAAAGTATTCATGTGAGACAGTAATTGAACAGTGAATCAAATTGTCCGTCCTTGGAGATAATCAAAACTTGACAGGTTTGCAGCAACCTGCTGATAGCCCTGCTCTGGGCAGAGGGGTGAACCAGAGGACCTCCAGAAATCCCTGCAAAGCTGAACTAGTATATGAGTCTGTCATACTTCTTATGAATTCTATACATCCCAGCAAAAGTGGGATGTTTGTGCTCTTCAGTCCAGTACCTTAAAGCTTTGGCTCAAGAGAACTCATGCCTAAAATGTGCCTTCAAATTCTTAAACCAAATACGAATATTCTTCAGAATTAAAATGTAACAATCTGTCTCAAACACTGAGTATAGTACTGAACAGAGTGCTGCTCACATGTGCCTATATTTTTCAGACAGGCTTACAAGGGTTTGAAAAATACCAGTTTAGCACTCTTGTAAAGTCCTCTGGTTATCCTCAAAATTGCTAGTGCCTGGGAAGCAGCTTCTTGCTTACCCTTCCCCACCACTGGGTTTCATCTTTAGCCTGGGAAGACCTTGGTTAGAGGAGGAAAGGTAATTCATTTTCCATGCCCAATTAGTCCTTGGTTTTCTTACAAGGCTTCCAGAAGGGAGAGTGATTTTGTGGTGGGATGTTTGTCTGCCAAGGGTTGGCCTGTGATCATTAATTCATTTAATATGGACTAGCAGACATGAGATAGTAACAACTTTTGTTCAGCTCTGAGGAAAGCTTGACTCAGAGCACTGACCTAGAAGCGGCAGAAGTCATCTCCCACTGCTAATCCTCTGCGCTGCTGCCTTCCCCTTGAACATGTGCCTTTCCCTCTCAACTATTTAATGTATGCTGTAAATCTTTGCAGCAACTGGCTGCTTTACAGAGAGGCTGCAGGATGTGATGCAGCCCACATCACCCAGGTGAGATCACAAATCTTAGGACAAAGTGTGTTTGACATTTCAGAGCATTGTAGCTAGGTTATTTTTATTCCCCCTTTTCTTTTTGTGCGTTGAACCCATGCATGGAGATGAGACTCCTGTACATAGGAAACATTCCTACTTGGTTTTGTTAGCAAGTCACTTGATGCATGAATTGTCAGTCACAATATCAACCAAATTTCCATGATCAGCTTCCTAATACTTTTGCAGGAGATCCTTTTATTTTAATTGATGTTGGCTTTACAGAAATGATCTTCCCTTGGAAAATGATAGTTGGCTGCTGTTATAAATGTTACAGACTTTATAAGGACATAAGTTCTGGCAATAGACTGTAAAGTACTTAGTTTAAGGAAAGCATGTGAATGCAAGTACCATCTCAGCTGTAAGCAAAGGTGAGAAGTCTTGAGGTATATTACAGTAAATTTTATTGTTAAAAATACCTTCTTAAACCTTACATACAAAAATTTAACAAAAAAAAAAAACCAACCCAAAACAAGCCAACCCATCCAGAAAGTAGAGAATCTTTAATAATAAGGCTTTTCATGTTTGTTGTACAAGAAGCCCACTGGTGGCAAAAATACCTGAGGAATAAAAAAGGGGTAGTAACAATGGTGTCTTGGGAAATCCAAATATAGGACATACAAAAATAAATGAGAAATCAGTAAAACAAGTTCTGTGACATTTACAGAAGTGAGTGACTAATTTACATGTGACAACAGGAAGCCTCTAATCATATCTGATGAAATACACTTCAGGGCATTGAATCGGTAACATGGGAAACAGAGAAGCTTATGTCGCTAGATAATCAACATGGATTTATATATAGGCACTCTACATTCCTTCTTAAGTAAGTGAACTGCAGTAAAACATTTCCCAATCTTTTATAAAGCCAACAATTAAAAATAAATCAAAATTATAAACACTTTCCTGCTCAGCCTCTTTTTTGTGTATGTGTGTTTTTTATCTCAAGAAAAGTTCTTCATGTAGGGTTCCAGAAGAAATATCCCCCAGATACCACTGCAAGATATTTTTCTTTTCTGAATTCATGCAGTCTTGCCCTACATTGCTCTTAAACTACCTGAGCGCTTGATTCTTCACATTCTTGCAGCACAAATAGCTACTTACAGATATACAAACTAGATAGAGAATAACTATCAAATTACTTGTTCCTGGTAGTGAAAGTCCTTCTCACATTCATTCCTAGTTGCTAAGACTCAGTGCAGCCACCCTAGGTAGTCCTGGAGTCTCTGTTGTCGGAGGTACTCAGGACCCAGCCTGATAAGGCCCTAAGCACCCTGCTCTGACTCGAAAATATGAGTCTGCCTTCAGAGGAGGCTGGACCAGGCGACATCCATGTGTCCTCACTGGTCTAACTTTTTCTGTGCTTCTATGCTTTTTTGATTCTTTTCTAGCATCCAGCCTGTGAGGTGATCTTTAACATTCCTTTCCATATACAAGAACATAATTTGCATTCCAGTATCATTCATTTTGAAAAAAATTACGGAACATCAGAAAGAAACTCCCTTCCTTCTCGGAACACAGCTGGCTTTGTTTTTAGGAGTGCTGGTAGGTCTAAGTCCCTTAAAATGAGTTCTGGTATTACAAAGGCAGCCTTTCCTTTCTGAATTTTCAGTACTGCAAGTCTTTTAAGTATTAAAAAATAACAGCAGCAGTATGAGGTCAGACCAAAGGTCCGTCTTAACACAGCATACATTTTCTGGTCAAGAAATTAGTAGTGGATGCCTAAAGAAGCATGTAGGAATAGAAAATGTGCGTAGGAACACTTCTCCCATGTATTTCACTTCTCCCATGTATTTTCTCAGTCTGCAGTGATTTGTGGCCTGGGGTCTTTGTGAGTTGGAGGTGATCCCGGATGGATTTTTCCTCCGTTAAGTCTGCCATGTCTCTTTTTAATTCCATAAAACTTAACATTTGCAATGGCAAATGCCAAAAGTGGTGGAAAAGAATCCCACTTCTTGCTACAAGTTGTATGGAGAAGGGCTGTCTCTTGCTTTGTTTGAATCTCCTGGCTTCCAGCTTCAGTTGATAACCTTAGCTCTTGCTCTGCAAGACAGCAGCAATTGTTCGTATGCACTTTCTCCATGCTCACTTCATTAGGTATCTTTTTTTCTTTCCCCCAGGGGTGAAAAAATCCTCATCTATCTGACTGGCTTTCATACTGAAACAAGTCCAAACCTTTGATCATCCCTGCTGACTGTAGTTTATACGGTAGCAGTTTGATGATTTCTGCTTTGTTCACTGTTGCTCCAAACATGCAGTTTGCTTATGTCAACTACTGAGCAGTGAGGTAAGTTTTCATAGCTGTTCCTATTATAGCTGACAGATACTTCTTTAGAACTGTAGAAGCCACCATAAATTTAGGACTACCTTTTCATTGCCAATTATTTCCTCTTGATTTATGTAGATTTTCACCTGCTATTTCATTAAACACTTATGAGGTATTTTGAGATCTTCCCACAGCTTACACCCTCATCTTTCATTTTTATTGCTCAGGTAACTTCTTCATTTCTGCAGATGTTATCTCCCCATTATTCACACTCTTTTCAGATCACATTTATGAGCACTTTGTATGGCTCAGGCTTTTGTACAAGTATCTGAGGGACTTCACTAATAAGCCACCTTCTGCTTTGAAAATGATCGTTAATTTGTTTTCTTCCCTGTGGTTGTCATTTTGGTGGCAAACTGTTCAGAAGCTGCCAGTAGTAGCATAATGGTGCATTCACTGAGAGAAAATAGAAGGAATAATGTTAATTTTTTGCTGTCTTAGTTGTGTTTGAATGAACTTCTGACCAGAACATTTCTCACAGCCAAGTAGCTCTGCTGAAGTCAACAACTGGGTGTAAGTGGGAGTACAAAATCTGCAATGGAAAGGTAGGCCTTACTATAAAGAATTAAATACCTACCATCTGCTACAGTTATACTTCACACTATTTAATCACTGTGTTATTCTTACATATTTATGTCCTTTATATTTTTCATAAGAGAGAAAATAGCAAGTTTTAAATTTCAGCACAGTTCTTTTGACATGCAACATATCTTGCAGATGAAAATACAGATTTTAAATGTCATCAATTCCGTATAGAGGTCTGTGTGCGCCAGCTTTCTGTGATCCTGGAATCTGCCCTAATACCATACTCTGCTGAAACCCAGCTTTCATTATAAAACAAACAGACCACCTCGCTCTCCCCATTTCAGGGCTGTTCAGAGAGACCTTGAATAAGCACAAGCCTATACAGAGATGGAAAAGCCTGAAATTGCTTTGGGAAGAGCTAGGAACTTTGAAGATCACCATTTATGAGGAAAAAAAACAAACCCAAACCTGCTACAGAAACCTCACAGTCTTCAACAGGGTGAAATCTGACTTTTTTCCCCAACTGCCACAAAAATCAGAATTTGTGCCATAGAATTTGCTCTTTTGCGGAAACAAGAAGACAGATATGTGCATTTAATCCCCCTCTCTGTCTTACCAGGATCTCTCACCCTCTGCCCTCTGGACTAGGGGAAATCTGCCCTATCCTTGGGTCCGGGCAGTTGGAGCCGCTGGGCTGAGGATACGAGACAGGGTGCCAAGTCTGGCTGGGGAAGGCAGGCGGCAAGGCAAGGACTGCTGGGGAAAGCCCAGCCTTTAAAATGGTCACTGTTCAAAGTAACCATATGCTAATTTCATTTTCATGAGTATGTTTACCTATGCGCCAGTGTTGTGGTGCACACATGCCTGTGAAAGAAAGGGAAATCCTGATCCCATTTGAATCTATGGTTGTTTTGTTACTGGTGTTGGCAAGGACATAGCATCATAGAATCACAGAATAGTTAGAGTTGGAAAGGACCTTCAGGTCATCTAGTTCCAACCCCTCTGCCATGGGCAGGGACAACTCACACTAAACCATGCCACCCAATGCTCTGTTCAACCTGGCCTTGAACACTACCAGGGCTGGAGCATTTAGAACTTTCTTGGGCAGCCCATTCCAGTGCCTCACCACCCTCACAGTAAAGAATTTCTTCCTTATGTCCAATCTAAACTTCCCCTGTTTAAGTCTGAACCAGTTACGCCTTGTCCTACCACTACAGTCCCTAATGAATAGTCCCTCCCTAGCGTCCTTATAGGCCCCCTTCAGATACTGGAAGGCTTAATGTTGCCTGCTGCAGTATTTAGAAAGAAGTATCAATGGAAC
The DNA here is from genome assembly GCA_009867235.2 of Psittacus erithacus. Lineage (NCBI taxonomy): Eukaryota > Metazoa > Chordata > Aves > Psittaciformes > Psittacidae > Psittacus > Psittacus erithacus. Next base: position 17,998 of record WYDI02005465.1, read on the forward strand.
TAAGCTCCATCAAGTCAACAATTACAAAAACTTTGGGTTTTAAGAATTGAAATTTGTGTTCAAGACACATAATTTTGGCTCAAAAAGAATCTGAATGTCTTTAGAGTTATATTTTCCCAGTTCTCTTGAAATATTAAAGAACGTGTTTTTCATCATGTAAATAATGCGGTTTGGGATAGTGGTTTGGGATAACATCTGGCAATTAGCAGTGATAGAAAGACACAACAATATAAGAGAATATCATCAGCATTTATAATGCTGTGCCTGAAAATTCTTAATTTGAGGATTTTTTTTTTGTTTTTGTTTTTGTTTAACTTTTCTTTCGATTTTCTCTGCCATTCTGCTAGAAAATAAATTCTCCTGTATTTAAAGTAATTGGAATCACTGACTGTAACATTCAAGGATAATCGCTGTCTAGCACCCCTGGAGACAAAGTACAAATCTTCTGACCTAGAAAAAAATGAAAAAAGGAGTGATACCAGAATCTCAGCTTTCATCCAAAAGTAATGGGACCAGCAATTCTCATCTACAGAAAGAATTATTATGTCAAGGGGACGTGGAGCTATGGTGCAAGCTTGTCTGGCTTCATGTATAGGCCATCTCTGTGCTCTAAGCACACTCCAGAGGGATTTGTTGAACTTTGGAGACTTCACTGGTATAGCCTCAGTATTCACAAACTGGTTGTAATGCCACTGCAGTGAAGTTCACCTGGAAAGTGAATTGTGCTGAGGACATGAGAATATGGCCCAGATTTCTTTGAGCAATCTCTCCTAGAAAAAAGCTGTTTCATCTTTATAGCAAATGGCATCTGACAGGTTGGAAAGAAAAGCTGTTTTTCTTCCCATGCCAAAATTCACAAAACTTTGGACAGAAAACTACATTTTTATGATGAAGGTAAGAATTTATTGGATAATAAATTATTTGCTAAATTCCAATGATGTGTTGGAGCCTGGCAAGGATTTATAGCTTTGCTGACAACTCAATTACCCTACACTTGTGGATGCTGGTTTAATTATTTGTTGCTAGTTTAATTAAAAGGTGCTTAAGTCTGTGCCAGTTTAGCCCCTGATGTCAATGAGATCAGTCACAGGTCCAAGTTGCCTTAACTCTTAGAGTGATTACTAAAGAACAGAGCTTTCAGAAATGCCATCACACACAGCTGCATATAGTTAATCTTGAGCTATTAGAGCCAAATACAATGTAACAACAAACTCACCCAAGTTAGGCGAGCGGTATGCGCTTCTCCTAGACTGAGCTAAACTACAAAGAGAGCAGTGACCCTTGTGCTATAGGTGAGGAGAAAGATGGTTGAAATGCGTAAAGCATATTTTTGTTATTGTAAACTGGACAGAGAAAGTGGCTGTAAGAAGCTGAAGTTAAATGAAAAGTCTGAAGACACAATTCAGAGAAGACCGCATGAGACAGAAGCAACTTTCCAGGACAAGTGAGATAAATAAGAAGTGACCTCCGTCTAATCTTCCCACTGCTCCTCTCCCCTCTAGCCATGTGTGGAAGAGCAGTGTAGGGCTGGGGATAACAACCATTGTCCCTTTGTGAGACCACTCATGCAGGCAAAGGCCCTGCTTTAACACAGCAAATTGGACTTCCGTTACTGCAGTCCCAAAGCCTGTTCTTGAGCCCCCAGTGCCTGCATGTATGCTGCAAATACTTTTCAGGAGAACAAACTTGCACAGTTCCTCCTAAAAATCCTGCTTGAAAGTACAAGACAGTGACATTGAGCTCCTTCGAGCGCAGTCAAACAATAAACATCAGAAGAAGGCTTAATTTAGCCATCCCAAATTGCCATCAGCCCAAACCTGAACTGAGGAAGCTTCTTTGCCACATTTAACTGCTCCTTCAGAGCCAGATGTTGGTTTCTGCGGCTTGAGTTGGGTTGCGACTTCTGAAAGTTTGACCCCAGCCATCTCACTGTGACCTTTTTCATCACAGAGAGCAAGCTTTGTATCTGCTGAGCCTGCCTGATTTTTTTGCTGTTTCCCTCCAATCCTGACACAGTCTCACCAGACAGCTGTATGGATACATGCTCTCCAACCCAAGCCACACAGAAGAACAGGAATAGGGAATCAAGTATCTGAGGAAAGGAATGCGAAGTCAGATATGTAAGCATTCTTTAAATGCTAGCAAGGTGATGATAGCATTTCTGCATAGCTTGTTTGCAGGAGATAGGATCTGAACAAAGTCACCATGCCTTAGCAAAAGAGCAGAGAATCATGTTCTAGGTTAATTCATCTACTTTCAAAAGTTGCTTATATGATGTATTCCTGAGCAAGTGACTAAACAGCAATAACTGTGCACTAGGATTTCCTGAAAAGATCTGCATTAGCCCAATTCCTAAAAAGAGAAAAATACAACATGCCTGGAGACACATCAAAATAGTCAGATCATCTAAACACGAGCGTTACGTGGGTAGGCACTGTCCCTGTGACCCTCAGCAAGATGTATAGGGCACCTACTCCATCTAGCTCAGTTTACATTTGTATGAAATGGGAATAAGATTGACTAGATCAGGGGGCTACCACTAGTTTTGCTGGTAATATTTGTCTGGCTCTTTGAACATGATGTGCTAATTATTAGTAGAACATCTAATCAGGTGTTTCATCATAGATTGTGAGATTTCTTTTAGGATGAAGACATCAAAAGGCACACGGGAGAACCAGAGCCTATTAGTGTCTTCCAAAGAATTTCTTCTTTGCCACAGTAGAATAGTAAATGAGTTTCCCACGCTTTAGTTACATAGTATCACCAAAGTTTTATTTCAGCAAGCATGGCTTTTGAAGATTCTGGATTAAGAAAATACTCCAGGCAGAAAAAAAGTTCCACTCAGAGAGATGCTGCAATGAAATGCGAATGAAAATGGATTATATATTGCTCAGAAGCAGAGTATATGTCCTCCAGATTTCTCTGAACAAAGCTTCCCCTCTTTGGAGAGGATAGCGCGTGTCAATTACCCCAGACACACACAATGGCAGACACCTTCACATCATGTGCCAAAAAATATTTGCTTATTTCCTCAAAGATGGTACCACTTAGTTACTGTCATGGGTTCAGCAGCAGCAGTCATTTTTTCTCCTTCTTAGTGGCTGGTGCAGCACTGTGTTTCTAACTTTCAGTTGTGGACATAAATAGTTGTGGACAAAAAGGCCTACGGCCACACCACCCTGAAAACGCCCGATCTCGTCTGATCTCGGAAGCTAAGCAGGGTCGGGCTTGGTGAGTACTTGGATGGGAGACCACCTGGGAATCCCGGGTGCTGTAGGCTTTTTTGAAAGTTAGAAACACAGTGCTGCACCAGCCACTAAGAAGGAGAAAAAATGACTGCTACTGCTGAACCCATGACAGTTCCATAGCTAATTACTGGGATGGTTTGTTCTTCTTTAATTCCACCACAAATAAATTGTTAATTCTAAGCAGTCTCAAAGGCAAACTTAATGGCAGAACTTAAATATGACAAAAGAGATGGTTTGGCACCAAGCTGTTTTCCATTCCTTCACAGACCTTCTGGTACTCATGCTAAGCCCTCAGTGCAGATATCACTGTATGACAGAAGGGTAAAATCTGCACTAGGGATTAGTGACTAAGGTGTGTGATGACTTGGGCAAATATATTGTAAAATCGAATCAATATTTCTCTGATTTTTATTTTATTTTTTTTTATTGGCAGTGGTTTCATGTGCCAATCTGCCACGATCCTGGACTGCAAGGCTCCCAGCACACACTTTTCTCTTGAAGGAGTGTTCCGGGTTCAGCAGTAGCAGTCATTTTTCTCCTTCTTAGTAGCTGGTGCAGTGCTGTGCTTGACTTTTGACCTGGGAACAACACTGATAACATTGATGTTTTCAGTTGCTGCTCAGTAATGTTTACTCTGATCAAGCACTTTCTGAGCCTTATGCTCTGCCAGGGAGGAGGGGAAGCCGGGAGGAAGCAGAGACAGGACACCTGATCCAAACTA
>WYDI02005466.1:0-22292 GCA_009867235.2 Psittacus erithacus
TAGACTGTTCTTATCTCAACCTGTGGGAGTTGTATTCTTTCAATTCTCTTCCCCATCCCTCCGGGAGCCGAGGGGGGAGGTGGGGGGGCAGTGAGTGGGCTGCGTGGCAGGCCTAAACCACGACATGTAGCATCGTGAATAGTCCTAAAACAGATATCACAACTTGATGCTGTTTATTCCTTTGTGGATGTTCAGTGAATTCTAACTCAGATTTTTAACAGAATGAGAGGAAATAACAAAAAAGTTTTATATACACTGTTACTGAATTTGACATTTATCACTTTCAAATTTGTTTCTTATTTACAATTTCGTAACAATAGGGGCATTAAATTGTTGTGTGCCACCTCACTGAATTTGACACACCTAAGGATTAATTCTTGCATGGTAGGATAGGTTGTTTAAGGGTGGGTTTGTCTTTAAACCATATGTTTGGCGTCTCACTAAAAATCCCATCAATTGTACTGGAGGAATTCCTGTGTAAGATAACACATGACTTAATCATGAATTGGAGTAAGGAAAGGAAAACTGAACTCAAATCTTTTCTTTAAAAATTCTATTACTTTGAAGAGAATTGGTTTGATTGCATACATTTGCACTGAAAGGCCAGCATTTTCTTTGGACACTATAGAAAGACATTGCTTGCCTTTGTAGATCTGACTGAAGCAATGCAAAGAAACAGTGTAAATGAGTAAATGAAACCTCAGGGAACATTAAGTAGAAATCTGTCTTGCGTCTGCTGAGTGCATTTACAGAAGAAATCTGACCTTTAAATAAAAAGAGTTTAGTATTTTTCTATAAAAGGTACTTAAACAGTGCAAAATCACTACAGATGTGGACTACATCATAAGCATGGTGCTTTTTTCTTCTGATGTTGTTCTTATGTTTCTCAAATAAAAAGATATGGCATTGGCTATACACCAAAAGGAAACCTTTCACAACAGAAAAGGCACCACAGTGAAAATCAGGAATACATAAATCCAAGAGAAAAGAAAATAATTAGGTCCAAAAAATTCTGCTAATGGAAAGCACCTAGCAACACACTGTCAGCCCTATCACTCTGGTAGGTTACAGACAAGCCAAAGCTACCTGAAACCTGATTCGCTCATACCAAAATTAATCATAGGCAGATTCAGTTTTCACAATAAAACACTCTGATGTCTCACTAAAGTTGAAAATCAATTTAGGCTAACACAAGGAACCCTAACCATGCTGGCAAATGGTCATTCCGAAGCTGTCATGGGTTCAGCAGTAGCAGTCATTTTTTCTCCTTCTTAGTGGCTGGTGCAGCACTGTGTTTCTAACTTTCAGCCTGAGAACAGTGCTGATAATACCAATGTTTGTAGCTATTACACTATTCAGTCTGCATTAACCACATCAAGATAAAAAAAACCTCAATAAAAGCTTCCAACATTTAATTTGGCTATTATGCAATCAATTATATTTTCTTAACTTTGTTGGGTCACCAGAGTTGGCTAGTCACATCAACTGCACGTGACACAAGATATATTTCATGAAACCAGTGCAGGCGTTAGTGAATTTTGCTTGTTTCATTTGACAGATGGCCATTAAGGTAAATACCTGAATGACCTGGATGGGTAAAGAAAAATCCAGACACAGCTTACATATTTTAAGACAGATCTGTCACAGTAAATTCTAAACAAGCAACTGGGGAAAGAAAGATTACACTGAATGATGGGGGGAGTGAGATAAACTGGAGTATAGGAAAAGGGTAGCTATAGCATTACTGGGGCCAACATCAAAGCCAAACCACTATTTTTTTCTAGTAAGTCCTTTGTAGCTTTGCTCAAAAGGCATGCTCATAGTTTAAAGCAGCAGGCATTTGACATTTGCTCCTTGTACTAAGTAATTTGTGTAATAAAGCTGTGAGGAAATTGAACTTGTCAGCACGTTAAATGAATTTGTCTCCAAGAATATAATAAACTACGCAAGTGGAATTCATAGGATTGGAAGCTGAGATTCCCTGTGATTTAAAAACTAATTTGTCATTAATTTTTTTATTCCTTCGACTGCTCAAGTCTTACCAGATAACTCTGCGTAATCATTTCATTTTAAATGTGAATGAAACAAAAGGCATAGCTAAGCATTGAAAACAAACATTACCCAAGGCAGACAAACTGATAGAACTCATCTAAATCAGTGCATTCCACCTTTCCAGTAACAATACTAAATGTCATATTCAACAAGATACAGTTGAAAACAGTCAAGAATTTGGCACAAAAATTAGTATTTTTAGACTTGTGTGTGTACATCCACACACATACTTGACATTTAAATATTGGTCACCAGATTCCTGCCAGTTACACTTGGCATTCAAAATATATCTTGTAGGACATGTATTAATTTAAAATAACTACACATAGCAGTGCAAGGCTCATTGTTTTGGGGTTTTGCTTCTTCTCTTTCTCTCTGCCAGCTGGTGCTTACCTTGAAAACACAAATACAGGGAAGAAAATTAAATTTATGAACTGTTAAACAAAGCAGCTTTTTGTTATGACCTTAACTGACAAGAAGTAAATTACTCTGTGTTTCACAGGCACAGATGATATTGTTTCTTAGACTACGGTAAAAGGCAAAAAGGAGAAAGTTGCAAGTTATTATGAATGTGGAACTTTTTCCACTGGCATTTAATTGTTTATATAGAAGCCTTTAATCCATTTAGGTACCATGTAACACATGGTTTGCAAAACCAAACAACTTGCTTTTTTAATCTATTATTTTTACATACAACTTTTCAGTTCATTTATCTGGATATGTTATAGAAAATGTATTTAATACCGCATCTGCTCTGACTGGCTTTCCAGTTAGTCATCTAGCTGTAACCTAAATATATTAACTAAACTGAAACGGTGTGAGATTGATACATAATGTTCCAGTAATGCCTTCTTTTTTGGCATGAGCAAGGTTAAATCACAGACTGGATATTACTTGTGTCACACGCTTTGCTTTTCTGGTTTTAACTCCTTTATGCCACTTTGCTAAGTAATAAACTATGCACCAGACTTTGTATAAGACAATCAAAAATCATCTAAACCTTCTCTTGTTTAACAAAATATCCTAAAATGTATCATTTGGAAGAATTTCCTCAGCCTGGTTTTTGAAAAAGAAATTTCTTCTGATAGACAACACTAAACTAAGAAGTTCTTAGAAGTTTCATATGTACTACCTGATTGAAATCTTTTATTTCCCTCCAGACTATGCCTTTTGTATTGCTGAAAAAACACCTTAATCACAGTATCCATATTCCATTTTAGCTTTACAGTTTGAAACTTTATTTTAAATTCATAAATTAATAACATGCCATTAAAAGTGACAGATTGACAGCACTACAAATTCTTGTTCACCCATTTCAAAAATATCTACAAGCAAATGAATTCATTTCCATGAAAACACATCACTGTATTTTAATCTGTTTCTGAATATTGGCAATAGTATCAAGAATATAATTGAAATTAATGTGCTCATTAGGCCTATTGAGATTGTGACTTTCATTTCTGACGGTACTTCTGTAATATTTCCTTTGATGCCTGCCAAATTGGTCACATCTACTTTAGTGGCACAGACCAAATTTGAACATTTAGGCTGGAGATCAGCCTGTTGCAGTTTCTCACAGGTGAAAAGACTTTTCCCTCTCTAAAACCTCATTTCCATCACTTTTAAAATGGAAGATTGGAATTTTCTCCTTTGTTTGTTGCAGGGTAAACTTTTTCAGTATTCTAAATGAGAATGATGAGGAAAAGTCCAAAGAGAAAGAGCCTTCCACTCATGGCTCAAGGTTAAAGCTCAGACTTTGGTAAGCGAAAAGTCACCTAAGGAATTTCAAAATAAAATTCATGTGATAAGACCAAACTGACCAATTTATTGAGCACTAGCTAACAATTCCATGTAAGCACATTGCAGCTACAGGGGGCTTATTACAGAAAAGAACTACCAACAATTAATATTAATGCTTCCTAGAAAATGCTTGATTTGTGGTTATTAGGCATATTACGGCAATAATAGATTAGCTTTAGAACTAGTCTTCGCTATGAACAGGATGTAGCCAACACAGAACGAAACATGTCTTGTAGAAAAAAGCATTATGACAGCCAGCACATCTGGAACCCACACCGTTGTCATTTAGAGCCACACAAAGTTCATTTCATTTTCTTCAGTATTTCTTTTCCCTGCCACACTCTTACCCCTCGGGCCATCTATTCCTATCTCTTGCCTACATTTCTGTACTATTTTTTAACTACTTAACTGGATGTATATTTCAGAAGTTTCTTCCAGCTGTCATGTATCAAAGGCAGCTTGGCAGTTGTTTCAGGATCAGTGCATAAACTTTCCCCACTACTGCTAAAAACTGAACCCGAATGCTTGGAAGAACTGACACTGCTTGGATTTTCTCTTTGCCATCAATACTGCTTTGATATGTCTTGATTTAATAACAGCCCTATGTGGGTATTGCAAGTTGCCTTTCTTTTTGTTGGCACCAGCACATCCAATTCTGAGAACCCGAAAGACATTCTTTGAAGCAGGTGACAAGGCCTCTTTTGTCACACACACACACACAGGCTGTCCTGAAATAATTCCTAAGATACTGCTCGAGTTGTATCAATCACTTCTTCCATGGCTTTTTGCTGCTTCCCAGCAAAGCAAACTCCTCTCACCCCATAGTAGTTTAGTACCTGAATTTAAAAAAGACACATCATGCATCCACACAAAACCAAGTCTTAGAAAAATATTGCACATAATACCAAAAAAGAGAATGTTTTCAAAAGGAAAAAGATAGAATAATCCAAAACAATGCTGGAGAGTGGCACAGGAACATTATTACACAGTGCTATAATTCAAAACATTGCTCTGCTAAGTTGGAATGCGTACATGAAGCGCGCTATATGCTCTTTAAGACTGAAGTCTAAAAATGGAATTTAAATGTATAATTTGAAAGATACATATATCAAAGATTATTTTATTTACGGCAGAAACCCTCTCTTAAATTGTTTTATATGTTCCATGCTAATTCTGGTAATCCTTAAGAAAAGTTTTGCAGAATAGCTGCGGTGTGAAGAGCATTAGAAGTTAGCCAACTAGCAGCCAAACACAGTCACAGGTAATCTGAAGACAGGGCAAGACTAACAGCAATACACTGTTTTCCTGCACTGGTAAAACAAAGAGCAGCTAAAGAATATTAAAAGAAATATGATGCAACCCAGCTAAAAATGACAATTTTGATTTTTCTGTCTGTTAAGAAAACTTGAGGACGCACAACAGTTGCAAGCACCCCAGGATCAGCAATGATCAGATTTGTTTATACACAGATACAGCCTTTCCACTCTTTCCATTCCTACTCAGTGCATCTAAATTTATAACCCTGGCAAAGCTGAACAGCTCAGGATAAAGAAGCTTGACTCTGCAAGCATTCGCACACAGAAAACAGTATGGCCGTGGTAAGCAATGGAAAGCAATGGATAAAACACTGAGTATGTGACATACGAGATGAATTTGCTGAGAAAGTAACTTCCATCCAAAAAGACACAGCAGCAGATAACCTCTGTTATCTATTCTGCCTTGTGGTCGTATGGTGGTTTACAATAGTCAGTTATAGCTGTTTTCCAACATTTTGTTCTTTAATCTCAAGTATGATTCTAGATCTCAGCGGTTACAACAAAATTCAGCAAAGAATATGGGCTCTTAGTTCCTTAAAACCAAAACCAAATAACAATAAAAAAGTTATGTATTATTTTAGCCATTCCTAAGATGCCCAACGATAATTCTTATAGTTGACATGGCCTTCTTATCACAAAGGCGCTTTTAGCACCCTTATGAAATTATGCATTTTTACTATGTCACCCTGTGCATCAGTCCTTAGTCTGGTCTTTTATTGTAACTAACATATGTATTGGAGAAAATAGTTTTAAAAGCTGTATGAAAGTTCACCCTCAGTAACTGCACTCAACCTCATCTCTCATCCTCATATTACATGTGACCATTTGTACATAACAGGACCAAAATTATTCCGAGCATAAGGTTCCTTCCTTCCTTTAGCTTTAAAACCAATAAAGAAATTACAGTATTCAGGAAATTAAAGGTTCATGCCTTCGCTTTGCAAACAAACCAAATCAGAAGCCTGTTCCTCCACTTTTTCAAATCTCTTTTCTAAAAGTAACCAAAACACTGCAGAAGGAGAGGCGGAAAGAGCTTTAGAAGACTTTCAGCAATGCAAGAGAAGTAAATTTTACTACCCCATGAGAGTACACAAAATCTGAAATTAAAAACAGGAGACAGAAGTTGCTAAATCTGAAATTATAAAGCTGTGTTAGCAATAGAATAGAATAGTTTTGCTGCAGGGCACCCACAATGATCATGTGGCCCAACCGTGTAATTCATAGATGAGCTTATGATTCTTTGGGTTTTTTGTTCATTTCTGTAGTGAACCATCCTGCTGTATTGCACCTGGGAATTATCACCAACAAAACACTCTGAAGAATGTGAAACATTCCTTGTAACTCAAATATCTACATATAACCAGTACATTCACAGTGGGAACTGAGGACTTTCAGACCACTTCTGATTAAAATATTTTATAGTAAGATTATAAAGATTTTATAGTAGGATTATAATATAATCCTATTTTTTAGAATGGGATTTCAATATTGTCATGGTTGCAAACTGATTGATCTGAAAGGCATGGTGTACTTCAAGAAAATTATTCTGTTGACTTAATCAGCAGCCAATAAATATCAAGCACAGCTCAGGGAAAAGTTCTCCCAAATTAATGGTTTATTTGAAAAATCTATGATAAGCAACCTCGTTCAAGTTGCCAGAAAATCAGATTATTTCTAGTAATGTATTTTACTGTCAACTGCCTCTCTGTTCTTTTGCACCATTTCTTCTCAAGGCGACTGCTATCAGGAACTTCAATAATATAGAAATGTTCTAACAGCAAAAATCCTACTAAAAGGAAAAAAGATTCATGCTCTTATTTAAATTCATACTTTCTCTGCAATATCCAACAACAGGTATCTCAAGCTATCCAGCAAACAATGATGCCTTAGTTCTTACCTAAACAGAGAGTAAGAATCTCTTCTTTACATTTAAGACCTATAATTAAATCTGAAACCAAATTGCAATAAGCTAACATTTACGTTGTAAATCAGATCTTAACTGGAAGACAGTCATACCACAGCAGAAGAAAATTTTCTCTATTTGTAGTTTTATAAAGAGAGATTTATAATTCCCAAAGGCATAATTTAATCCCCATCAAGAAAAAAAAAAAAACACAACAAAATACCATAGGAATATTGAGGTTCATGCTGGCATGGGTAGATGCATCTTAAAAGACCCTCCCAGCCCATAACCATAAGATTTTACATGGTTCATTCACTTCTACACAGTAGTGGATTTTATCTTGCTATACACCTCTGTTTTCCCAAAGGCATGCAAATGCAAAGCCCTCTCAATGTATATTCTTCCCCTCAGAAGAGTGGAAAGTTTTTTTGTCTGTGACTGAAGACACTAACAAAGAATATCTTCTGTCGCCTAATAAATATTCTATAAACATCCACATCTCTCAACTCATGCATTAAATATTTTATAGACCCTACTGTCTACAAAAATACATTTAAGGGCAGTAAAACTGAGCAAATGGAAAGCAAAATCTCAAGATGGCTTATCAACAAGATGAATTTCATATTGGAAACAGTCATCTGTTTAACAAAAAGCAGGCAGTTGTAATTAAATCCAGTCATTTGAACTGACAGAGCGATGATTCTTCGAGCATTAAGGGTCTGCTACATGCCTACTAGTCCCACTATTTTTGTTGGATTTTTCTAGCAAACAAGAGATTAACAGGGAGATATTCAATTTAAGTACACTTGAAGAAAACATAAAATTGAGTAACAGTAATTTGTAGTCCTTATTATGCATTTTATGAAAGGAATATAATAACCTAGAATTATAGCAGAGTTCAAGGAATGTAACTCATCCTTATCCAATTCTACTGTTTGAAACTGGTACAACATATCTGACCTGTCCAGCTGGTCTCTGAAGTTATGCTAACTACATTTTTCATCCACCTGCCATCTTCAAGCTGAAGATGATTGAAGAGAAAATACAGGAAAAAATGAGAAAAGGAAGAAATTAAGATCTCTATTTATATGTTTACATTAGTATATAAGAGTAGTGGTTTTGAATTAGCACTCAGAAAGTGGGAATTCTGCTCTCCGTGATCTTGAAAAAAACCCATTCCAAAATACCTTGGTTCAGGTGCTCAGAAGAAATTATAGTCACAAGACTAACAATGATTATTTCCCCATACTGTATGTTTTTTAAAAAGCAAACACAGAGAGAATAGGAACTTTTTAAAAGTAAATAAACCAACCTCCAGTAATTCACTTTTTTTGGTGGCTTGCTTTATTTTCCATTTTAGAGTATGTTTCTAGTAACCCAATTTCCTTTCAGATTCTTTCTTTGAGGCTACCTTTTAGGTAGGGCTCTGGAAGGCTGGGCCACAGATTCTGGCTTGATATTAAACCTTGCAAGAGCAACAGAAGGCCAAGACAAAGCGATTTGAAAATCTTATTCTTGACTTGGGAGCAGCTGGTCCTTCTTATTATACCTGTGCTACAGGTAGGACAAGACTTGAAATAACGAAGTCTGCACAGCTTGTATCACCACTGCCAACTGCAAAGTATGAACAGGTAATTTGTAGTCTCGTAGGGATTAGCCTAAATGCCTTATTGCTGCTGCTTTAGCAGGAACAGCTTCGTTATTTCAGCTGTTTCCTTTCGTTTGCCCCACGAGCTGAATCCTTCCAGTACTTACTTCATAAAGTGAAAATTTCTCTTAAGAAATACAAACAATTTGGTCTTAGTTTTTGAATAATAGTAATGATATGTTTAGTTTGTATTGAATTCAAAGATTGAAGTTCACATTCAGGATGACTGCAGAGAAATCCTGACAGGCTCTCAGGTATATGGAAAGAGCATTCCAAACGTCCCATTCTTTACTTGCAGGCAACTTATAAGGGTTATGAGCAGACTGGCTTCAGAATCTGAACTGGTGCTGCATTAAAATGGAAGATATCTTGACAGTCGCTTCAAACATTTAAAGAACTGCGTAGAGACCTATTTACTTATATGTTTCTTGAGCTTATATCAGTGTAAACCAATTTGTCCTTTTACTTTACAGATAAAACTGGTTTTTTACTTAGAGATCAACATGAGCCCATATTTTCCTGCTGTTTTAAAGACTATTTGTTTCCAGATTAAGTTATTTTTAAGATAAATAAGCCCCATTCACAAAATCAAGACGATCCATTAGCCTTAAAATTATTGACTTCAGTGATAGTGAGAGCTTTGTGAAAGTAAATAGAGACTGCAGTTTTATAGCTAGTCACAATAAATGTGTCCCTCTTGAAAAGCATCGCAGCAGGCACATGTAAGTTTAAGCATTTGACTGGAAGGATGTATTTCCTGGGCATCAAACAGGCAGGGAAATTGGAAATCATATTCCTTCATCTTCAGGATTTTGCCCTCAAGTCTTTAAAAGTGTCTTTAAAAGAACAAGAGAAGCAGCAACCTCAAGCCAGTACATACAACAAGATATAACAGCATGAGGTTTAGAAAACATGGAATTTCTGCTGCATTTTTGCCTTGCTCCCCACATGCTTGCTCAAGTCACTTGCAATCTAGAGTTGCAATCCCACTCCACTCAACCCCATTGACATTGCGCCAGCAAAGAGGAGATTATTTCTTCACCTTTAGTTAACCAAAAACACATCATACCAGAAGATGCACAGTAAATATCTCCTTCAATAATAGCAATTTGTATTATTAATATTTCACGTTTTCTATGTAAAGAAATTCCTTCCCATACACATTACCCGCTAGTGCAATAATGAGTCTTTTGGGTTTGTTGTTTTGGTATTTAGGCTTTTTTTGTTGACTAGGTTTTGGTTCAATGGTTAGCCAAAGGCAAAAACATCATGGCCAGAACCAGCTGGTAAAACCTGAAAAACTCCACTTAGCCAAGAAACTGAGAGAACAGCAGCCCTGAAAGCCACACACTAGGAGCTGCTCACACCCAGGGGCTCAGTGATTTTCTTTCTCTCAGTTACAACAACCTGTGTCAAAACCTAAATTTCAGGGAGGAAGAGCATGCACTTCACAGCTGTACTACACATGCACAGAAAGGCAAAAAGATACAGTGTTGTGGAAATTGGAAGCAAACAGCAGAGGCTTGACTTCAGCAAGTTTTAGAGCAGCTTCTGCCCGTGCAGTGCAGATGGCTATGCTGTGCACTTGCCAGAAACCTCTTCATTACAAGCATCTTTGCTAGACAGCAGGGTTATTCAGTCTCTAAGGAAATCTTAATTTTGCATAAGAGCTATACTCTGCTCTGGGAAAACCAAAACAATTTTGATAATACAGGTAGTGCAGAAAATAAATGACCTCAATCACTGCTCTCCTTCTCCTCTGACTTTTTCATGACAGGTCGCCTTCATTTTAATTCCATTTCTACCAAACACAGAAAAGAAAGAATGATTTCTGTAAGACCTATCTATACCACTGAACAGCATCAATACCATTCAACAGCCAGTTAAGTGCAGTGACTTTGCCCTGCTGTGGTCTGTCTTTAACGCCGTTACAGAAAGATTTGGCTAAGACTTCTAGGCAATAGCAATGCTCCCCTTCTAAGTGACTTTCTCTCTGGCAGTGCTTCTTATTTAAACCACACAGAATACCCCCTGCAAGTATCCTTTGATTTCCAATATCTGAGAATGATGTGCCAGGATAACAAGCAGCAATTTAATATGCAAATAGTAGACCAACTGAACAGCAAAAAAAGTCCCATACCATATAATCTATTCATTTGGAAGCTGGCAGCATTCAAACCAGTAAAAATATTGCTGCAGGGGAGGAGTGTTTTCTCTGAGTAGCTCTGAAGCAGATGTGAAATAAAAGAGTAGCAAAGAAATAATCCAAAGTTTAAGATTTTGTCTGGCAAAAGAAAAAAAATGAAGAAGGAAAAAAAACTATAGCAAGCAAGGATTATTTTCAATTGTTTATTTCTGTTTCTATTGATACAGTATTAGGATTACACAGGTTAGCAAGACTGAAGAAAAATCAGCTTTATTGATTATTCAATTCCACTTACTTTTCCCTAGCGCCTGGGAATTGGGCTATGATTAGTTTTGCTATGTCCTCAATTGTGTTTCCAGAAATTGAGGGTAAAGAGGCAGCTGCGATGCTCAATGGTATACAGTGCCTCCAACTCATAGAAGAGGAATCTCACGCACATGATCTATTGTGTGGATCAGAGCCATCCCAGAGCTGGGCAGTGGCTGAGCTCGTCTCCCTGTGAGCTTGTTCAAATCACTAAAAGAAATACCCAAACGCCTGAGCTATCAAGTTTGGCAAATGTTTCACACTCAGATGCAGCTGTTTCAACAAGGTAATATATTTGGACAATTCTCAGTGGTTAGTAGCCCATAAAATCACACCTATTTAAGCAAGTGGCAGTTTTAAAAGCGTTATATAAAATACAGGATACCTTAAAGCATTCTAAGGCAGTGGTTTTTAAATTTTATGCCATTTAAACAAGGAGTTCTAATCACACACATTTTAGGAAGATTTCAATAGGTAGTACAAGATTAGTGTTATAATTTCACACTGAATTTCTTACTTCTTTCAACAGCTTATTTTAAGGCCTTACTTTCACTCAATACAGCTCTTTTTCCTCTAATAGTTAATAGGTTATTGCAAAGATGCCTGAGAAAAGAAACTGTTCAAAGTGAAAGAACATACAAGTTATTTTTGCATTCAGTTTGATTTTTCCTTCAATTAATTCATTGTACTATTGCAAAAGCTATCATGTCTGAGTCAGTTCTATTTCTCTGCTCTGTTATTTTATAGAGTCATAACAATGCAGAAGGCTTTGCAGACAAGTGAAGAAAACAGGTCTTTTTTCCCCCAGGAGCTTTGTAACCTCAAGATGATGCAACTTACTAAAGCATGACACTAAGTACATGTGGGTGGAGGCAACAGAAATAAAAAGGTTACTTAAAATAAATAGATATTCTTATTATCCCTGCAGTACAGAAGAGATTTCTGTACAAGGAAGCACCTACATAAGGATTACAGAAAAAAAAATAGTTTATTTCAGTTATTTATACTTAACTCACTGAAGTGCATCTACAGTGTCAGGAATGATGGTCACCCTGGAGATCACTTGCACATTGCATAGCAGAGATGCATCCATGGCGCAACAATAGGCTCTACTTCTGCACTGCATTGCAGCTCAAGGTAGGAGATGCAAGATGCTGGAGAAGGGATATTTTTACCAGGGTCTGTAGAGACGGGACCAAGGGGAATGGCTTTAAACTGACAAAGAGGAGATTCACATTAGATATTAAGTACAACTTCTTCCCGATGGAGGTGGTGAGGCTCACCACTGATACAACAACATTTTTGTTTAGATCAGAAGTGTAGTTTAGGTCCACTCATTCCAGTTCAGTTTGCACTGTAGAGGGTCTTTGCGTGTGAAAGTACATTTCATCCCAATAAAACTAAATCAGAAAACATTCCAGATGTTAGGCTTACATACTATTTACTGATTGTTGTTCATGCCTCACAGATGAACTCGAGCCTGGAGTGAAAACTCTATGTCCAGTACGGATGTCATATCCTGAGCAGCAGGGTCTTGGTCATCTAGATCCATTCCTCTCACATCAAACTGCTAGCTAACACAGGCATAGACCGAGGCTCTCTCTTTTCCTGCTTTGTCCTAATATTAAGCTCATATGGGCCAGAAAACCCAACCCCCAGACAGGAATCAAACTGCAATTTCGGTTAAAACAAGATTGCTGTTAGAGTTAAAACTACTTGGGTGCCAGAATGACTCTGACTTTCAAACAACACTACAAGCAAGTTTCAGTGTATTACATTTCTAAAAACCAAAATATTTTTCCTCACTGCTATTTCCTGCTCTGGTTAGCTTTATCAACAACAATCCAGGAGAAACTGCAGTACAGCTTCTTCTATCTCCATGGGCAACACAGTCTAGACAGCATTCTCCCTATTTTAGCTAATTAAAATGATGTGGCACTAAATTCGAAAACCTGAAGAACCTGGAACATTCTGTGATTTTTAATTCTAACAGAGTAAAAGACAAAGTTGAAAACATAACTGCAGACACTGACCAGTAGATGATGGATTGCTATTCTTATTGTGTTAGATACCTATACAACATTAACAATTTTTCTTCAAAGTGTCAATGAATTTGCCTTATCTCTGATCAAAGACACACACAGATATGACTTTTTCCTGTAAGAGCTATAACCAATTACAAAGCATCTTTCGCAGAGTTGGAAAGTTCTCAGTAAGCATAAGTAAATGTCATGAATTTGACATGAGGTCTACATACTCTGCTTATTATTAATTTCCATGAATAAGTTCTATCCAAGTCTCCAATGACTTCTTAAAGAAGTCACTTGACTGTCAGTTGAAAGTGATTTGTTTGACTATTATCTCAGTGTAATTAAAGGCTAAAGGCAGCTAAACCGTAACACCCTCTCCTTGAAAGGTCTACTCAGGATACTTGAAGAAATGCCATCTGTACCACCAAGCATAATAAGGTGCTCATACTGATCCACCTGATAGTCGGAACAACTACACCATGGCGCAGGTAGCCAAAACTCCAGTGGAGCACAGTTATTACTGATGTAATCCTCACTGATGACAACAGATGAATTTGAATTTGGACCATTCATTATATCTCCAGAGTCAAGTAAGGCAGGAAAACCTAAAACCTCACTCAATCATTAATGAGTGAGTGCAAATGCATTCCCTCATCCCTGGGGTCTGCAGCGCCCTCCATGATTGCCACATAGTCTACACTAAATACCAACAGAAAGTCAAAACAAGTTGTGGGTTTAGGATTCCTCTAAATTGAAAATACAGTGTACAAGGCTGTGTAAAATAGCAGGAAACTGTGCAGATTGTGCTTTAACATAGTTTTCCTTAGTGATAGGCATTTAATAAGAATTTCACTTCAGACAAAATTAAACTTGGTTTTATAAGTCAAGGTTAAGACAGGTATAAATCAGCAAAGCTACACAGAGTTTGCTAAGACTCCATCAATTTGTATCAGCTGAGCATATGACCTGTCAAGACCACATTTAAATCACTATTTCAGAGTGTTTTTATTAAGTGATCAGAACATATGTTACTTTTTTGTCTTTAATAATAACAAATCACCAATGAACTGACATGGTAACAGCAGAAGGGACAGAGTACAATGTATTAAGTTTTCTATATAGTGTTGATGTGAAATGCAGCTACTGCACATGGAAGGGTAGTTCACTAAGGGAAAATATTTGAAGTCCTGCAAACATAAAACCAAATAATTACCTTCGTATAGTCTGATCAGAAAATTTGAGTTACATTATTATTTTTGACAAGCGTTTTATGCAGCAGAATAGGTAATCAAACAGAATGCATGAGAACTGGCATTACTGGAAAACAAATGTTGAGGAATTTTGAACCCCGAAGGATTGTAGACACTGCAGTAAGTCAATTCAAGTAACACCAGTTCAGTCAATGGACAGAGCTACATATTAAAAAGAAGTATGAAAAATGGATAGGTTTTGGGTTTGATTGGGTTTTTTCCCCCCACAGAAGTCCTTAAAGGTATTTGAGGCATTCATATATTTGCATAATGAAAGCCACAGGAAAACTATTATTTAACTGATTTTAATTTGCAGCCTTTAGGGTCTGATTCAATGCTTATTGAAGTCAGTAGGAGACTTCCCATTTAATTCATGAGTTTAGATCAGACCTTCATCTGCAGCTGTAATGAAAGGGAGCTAAAAAGGGTAATTTGGGGGCACATAATTCTCTTCAAGTTAGAATTCTTCGACTCAGTTCCTTCAGCTAATTTGTGCACTCCTGCTGGGGAGGACAGAAAAAGAGAATTGCATCCAAATGACAAGCAAATGAAAATAAAGACAACCAACTTTACAGTGTATAATAGCAACCTAGTTGCTCAGAACAGCTCAGTGGTTACTCTCACAATTAGCTTATTCTCAGATAAATGCAGAGTGCTGCACAGACCTGCCTCAGATCAAACCCTTGAATTTGACCATTTCCAGACTGGAAAACATCATGTGTACCTTTGCAATTTTAAGCTCCGAGAATAACCACTTAACCTGCTTTCCAGAAAGTTTTCATTCATGGTTAATTGACTTTCTAACAAGTTAATTAAAAACTCCAATTAAAGTAGTCACATAATCCCTGCAAGGAAAAGACATGACCAGTTCCCTAAACACAGGGAGGCTTTCACTAGATTTCGTACTCGGGCAACAAAGAGTGAACTTCTGCGGATATTTATTAATGTATCTGCCTGGATTCTAGCAGCACCTGAATTTGATGAAGTTTTTCCCATTGTCAAGATATTTTCAATAGGAACATTCAACTTAGATTGTCTAATTAAGCTGGTGTTCCCATTGTTTTATTTTTGTTCAGTAATGCCATTAACAACTGTTTTTAACCTGAGCATTTTCACAAAATTCACAGAAATTTTGAGGCCTTCAATCTTCCACCAAGTTAAAAATCACAGAATCAACCAGGTTGGAAAAGATCTTTAAGATCCTGAAGTCCAATCATTCCCCAGCACTGCAAAGACCACCACTAACCCAAGGCATCGAGGGCCTCGTCTACACCGTGTGTGAACACTTCCAGGGACCATAACTCCACAACTGTTCTGCATAGCATGTTCCAATGCCTGAACACCTTTTGGGAAGGAATTGTTCCCATTCTCCAGTCTAAACCGACCCTGGTGCAGCTTGAGGCCATTTCCTGTTTTTCCGTCTCTTGTTACCTGGGAGAAGACCAACTCCCACCTCTCTCCCTCCTCCTTTCAGGTAACTGCAGAGAGCAATAAAGTGCCACCGAGACTTTTCTCCAGACTAAACCGTACCAGTTCAATCAGCTGTTCCTCACCAGACCTGTGCTCCAGCGCCTTCACCAGCTCTATTACCCTTCTCAATGTTAGCCCAACGATCTTCTGCTTTGAGCAAATAACTTAGTTCTGAAAGCTGGTGTGGGTTGGCAACCCCCCACTTCCCAAAACACTTAAAACCCCCGTGAAAAATAACTGAAGTCTGCTTTCTAAAGTGTGCATTTTAAAATGCATTTAGAGTAAATTTCTCTCCTAATTCCTTTGTGAAGCATCTTCAGATGCATAATCCAGCAAAGCATGTTGAGGGAGACGGCAACAGAACTAGATAAACAGAAATTATTCTTTAAGATCCTACACCTGCTGTCTCTTCAGGCAGTGCAGATCTGATGAGAATTAATGCAGCAGATGGAGCAAGATAAATGGCAACTGCTTAGTTTCTGAATCATCAAATTGTGAAGAAATCCTCTAACAGGTTTTTTGGAGTTGCTTAGCAGGAAAAATAAAATAAATAACATAAAACCAGCAGAATTTTTCTGCATATCCCCTAAAGGTATACACAGATAAAACTGCATAGAAGTGGTCTTACCATCTTGCTTATGCCAGCTTAGTTACTTACATTGCTGCTTTAAGAAACATACAGTTGCTAACAGCAAAAACTCAACATTTCTATGCTCTGACTCAGAATCCCTGCTTTGTCAAAGAAGTCTCCTCCGAAGCCGGGAAATCCTGTCCATGTCGCACAGTCATAGTAATGACTTTCCAGGGAGGCAGCAGGAGTTTGGCAGGTCCACAGGGTGCAGTTTTCTGACAGAGCAACCTTTTACTGTTGCATTCTTTTATACTTTGAGAGGACACAGCATCTCACTAACGAGCAGCTCAACAAGAGGTGAAAAAATGGACTCCTCTAAGAAACTCTGCAGAAAGCAGGCTTAATCCATGCTGTAACAAGAAAGTAGAGGAACATATGAAGATAACAAGAACCATAAGGACAAGAATTTTTGTTCCAATATTTCATAACAACCTAGATGTTATGTTGCAGTACCACTGAAAAAGAAACTGACCTTCAGACCTGCCTTCCTTGTGATCTTAGTGATTGTCCTCAATGTTTCTGCTTTCAGAAATCTATTTGTAAAACATATGGAAAAGAAAGATGCCCTCTGCACAGGGCCTTTGGTACATCTGAATTTGAGTGAAACCAGGGTGTAATTGATCTTCCAAAGTAAGTACAGTTCTCAAGAAGGACTTCTAGTTATTTCCATGTTTCCTTTCTCTTGCATGTTAGACACTGATAACTAGGAAGAATAAAAAGAAAGAAAAAAGAAAAACCTCACATTTTTTTAGCTAAGCAAGACAATTTTTAACCTTTTTGAATAGATTTCACATTGAAACTACCCTAGGTAACTAGTGTCCCTAAAGCTATGGCAAGCTAAAGAGGTTATTTGAGTTTTAGGAATATCTTCTCATTTACCTACCTCTGCAGTCCCCTCAGCTATAGCCATTTGCCTTCAGCACATACACAGCTTCATAACCTTCACTTGTGGTCATGAATTGTCTTAGTAGGTCTTAGTCTATGGACCTTCTTATAAAATCCCAGAAGGCAAGAGCCTAATCTGGATTTTAAATACCTAACCATTTGGCCAAGCACAAACTTAAGCAACCGCTGACATTTGGCAGTGAGTTGCCACTCTCTTATTCTCCAGTTGCAGCTGGAGAAAGGTTACTCTACTGAGAGCATGGTACTTCTTTTGGGCCATTTCTTTTTAAAAGCAGATTTTGTCTCACATTTAAAATGTTGAGCTACTCTTCCATCCCTACGGAATTATCTACAAGCCTATCTAGAGTCATGGTGATTTATTAGCACGTGGCAGCTCCTACAATGCATATCTTTAGCTCTGCATCTCAATCTTGATTCAGCTGCCAGAGCCTGTCTTTCTCAAATGTTTTTTTCAACACCATCTGAAGGTTTTCACTTTCTTCCAGCTTTAAATTATACTGCTTCATTACAAATCAGACTCTGGCTGAAATGGTCACCTGCAATTTGAGTGTTTGTAAGAGATCATTAGCACATCAAGTCACAAAGGAGATAGCTTCTGTGTGATAGCCTTTGTATAACCTAAACCCATCTGGCAGGCAGGTATCTTCAAAATGCACTTACACCAGCTGTAACAAAATGTAATGAAATGTAATCAGGAATTTATCTTTCTCAGACAATTACAAGTGCAGTCTTCAGAGGAGCCATTGTAACGACATGGATGTGCTTTATCTTAGATTTTCACTTAAACTAATGGCTTCTAAATTACTTGAGTGGAAAATTAAGAATGCAAGGCTGCACTTAAGAAAGCATTTGCATTTCATTGCATATGCTGTTAAATTTCCATTAAACTCTACACGAATATACAGATTTTTAATTCATAAAATATGGTAATAGAATGAAACAATTTGATTGGGCAGACAGTACCTATTGAAGAAAGCAGGTATTTTGGATATCTGCCTTCCTCAGGGTGTACCTCGTATCTACTCAGGATCACATGTCCTTTCTTTTGCTTAAACAAATCCCTTATAAGCTACTTAAAAATGAAATGCTAACTTTTCTGTTTGTGTTCAGATCAAATCCAAGATCTATCCTCTAAGGGTTATGACGATAATTAAGAATTTCAGGATAGTCAACAAAAATACTTAATGCACTGGTGGGTTAATTTCAAAGCTATATTAAAGAGATAGATGAAACATTTTAAAACGGCAAAATAATCAGTTTAGAGAGCAAAACATTCAACAACCTTTTGTGCAAGAAATAGGAATGTGGTGGTTAATTTCAAGTGAGACACTAAGAATTGCCTGGGAGGATGGTGGACTCACCTTTGCCATTTTCAAAAATCATCTTGTAATGATCATGCCATCCAGAGATTTCTTAGTCCTTTTAGCCCTGTTGCAGATAGATCTGTTACTTCACAACAAGCCAGCTTCTGCCACTAATTCATAGAAGAGCTGGCAATGCTCGATCTCATTAGAGATTTAAGCAGATCTCATTAAGGAAAAAAGGAACAAGTGCAGAACATACTGTGGTTACATTTCCAAGTTGCAGACTACGCTGCACATGCATTTTTGAACCATTTGCTTACTATGTACGTAAGGTCAAACAACTAATTTACCTTTTTATTATTAATTGACCTTTTGATGACATCCTGTAAAATATGTTACCAGATTTAACCATATTCAGCTTTATTCTCAAGTGCTAAATTGACATTTGTAGGGCTCTCCCTCAGGTAGGATTTTCAAGAAAAGAAAGAATTGCTTGGACCATATCGGTCACTAAGGGTATATAAAGCATTCAATTCTTGAAGGGTCATTGTGGAGTCATTGCTGAAGGTGGAACTATTCAGAGAAGTGCTCAATAATGTGAACGAGGAGTCCAGAGTCAGCTCAAGGGCTTATATCTGCTCTGTTTTGCATAAGAAATCCATACTCCACATACAAATCAATTGGTAGGATGAAATAGGTGTACAAATACTTTATCGATTGAAGGAATGAAGAGACTGCAATCAGTCTGCATTTGCATCCTGTGTAATACCTAACACAAGGCTCTGATGCAAGGGAGTCTTTGCAGTAAGAATTTTTTGTCCTGTGTCTTGGTTAGCAAATTTTAGAGTATTTTTACCACATTTCATTCTAATCACCACGGTGCCATGCAACTGCCCCATTGGTAACAACTGACTCTCACTGATGGCATCCAGGAAATTTGTTTCATAAATATCTTTATAAAATAAGGACATTAAAATCATTGGTGTTTACAAGAAAAGTAATTGAATATCAATCAAAACACACTGGCAACCTCTTGACAGCTGCAGTTCTGCTATAATTCATTGAATTATTCAAGTTTTGACATTGTGATATGTTATTACATGGGCTGAAGAAGGAGCAGGAAATTACAAAGTTAAGGGGAAAAAAAAAAAGACCCTTTTTCCCCTGGTTCATTTTAGAGGAAACTTTCTGGTGGATAAGAATAAAGGCACAGCTCAGTTCCAGCTCATCTCTAGTTTCATCTGGTAGTGGTCAAAACCAATCAAGGGCACAAAGATGATCCAAAGGCTGAGAATCCTACCATAGGAGGAAAGGCTGAGAGAACTGGCTTTATTCAGCCTTGAGAAAAGCATGGTCAGGGGCGATCTTATCGCTATGTTCCAGTATTTAAAGGGTGGCTACAAAGAAAATGGAGACTCCCTTTTTACAAGAAGTCATACAGAATCATAGAATAGTTTAGGTTGGAAAGGACCTTAAGATCATTCAGTTCCAACCCCCTGCCATGGGCAGTGACACCTTATCCCAGACAATGAAGTCCAAGGCTTTGTCCAGCCTGGCCTTGAACATGGAAAAGATGAGATGCAATCGGTACAAGTTACTCCTGGGGACATCTTATCTAGACCATGCTCTTGCCAAAAAAAGATTAAAATGATAAAGAATTGCATCAGATAAGTCTCTTGACTCAACCTAAGCACCAATAATGTTATAGCATCCTGCATATCCTTATAGCATATCTGTGTTACCTTCACTACTTCTCAGATGTCTGTCATTCTTTTGAAGACAAAGACCAGATGAACTTTATTACATTAATTCCCCTTCTATTTCTCAAAAGAAAATTAGCAAGGTAGTACATAGTGTCCACAGTGTATTATATTGTGGATTATTACAATCTCCTTTTCCTGGCTACCAAGAAAACTTGGGAAGATACAATCAGTACAACTTTTGCAAGGGTCATTGAGAACACTACTCCCTTTTGATCACGTTGGGCATGACCGGCAGCCACCATCACTCCTTCAAGGTACTTCAACCACAGAACATGTTTCAAAAGCTCATTTTTAGCCAGGCAACTTTAAATGTGTGCATTGAGTTTCTGCTTTATTTCTAAGGTATTGTGGTACAGACCACAAACCATAGGTAAATATTCATATATATCAATTATTCTGAGTATTTCTTCTGTACAGTAAAAATAGTACTTGCTTTTGTATATCAGTAAGACGGCTGCCTAACTACTGTCACCTCTACCCCCCCCAGTGATTTCCCAGTGTCATATGATGAAGCAGTGGTGGAGCTAGTACAAAAGTTATTGTCTGCAGACTTGTAGCCTCCTGCTCTAGCCACTAGATCATGTGGTCATGAATAACTGCAGGCACAAAGAGGCATTTAGAAGCACAATAACCCATTCAATCATGCAAATGTGTGTTTAGTGCACACTAGAACCTGTCCTTATAATAAATGGGTAACTTTGGAGCACAAATAGGACCCTATATAATCAAACTAATATTCATTCTACTGTTCCAACAGTTTACAGACACACAGCAAACACCACAGATGTCTTCTCCAAGCTGTTAATCCCTAGAAGAGAAAAGGAAGCGCTGAAAAATACCTACCACAGGGAACATTTGCAAAAAACACAGGTAACTTGCTGAGTATTTTTCCTTTACCTTAGCTCCCCTTTGCTTTTGTAACGTAAGCAAAAGCAGATAAACACATAGCCATATGCTTAAAAAGTGCAGAGAGTTCATAAAGCAAGAGGAAATTATACCACGGGATCTTTCTTCTCCAAATGACCTTCCTGAGAAATGCTGCATAGGATGAAGTGAAATGCTTACACTTCCCAGCAGCTACGCTCTGATGCTAAACTTGCTGGTTTTTTGGTACTTTGCATTTGGGAGGAGGAGGAGGGTAGGGTTGGAAGCCAAGCAGATTTCAATTTCTCCAGAAAGAGTCCATTTTGAGACTGTTTCATTTAGCAAAGTGCCACAGTTTCTCATGAAAAGGAGAAAAGCAGGATATTTTAAACTTCACGCCATACCCCGCTGCTACAGTAAGGAACACAAATAGCTTTAACTCAAACATCTTTGCAGAAGATGCTACTTTACACCACTTAAATTTGCTTTTAAAAAATGAGCTTGATGAACAGATGTTGAATTTACCTCAGTGGAAAATGAAGTTTGCTTTCTATCCACATAAGAAACCCATCCACTCTAAAATAAGATCTAACAAACCTCTCCTGAAGTACTATGCTATGCTGTTCACTTGCTTTTGTTGCACCCATCATTACTGCCTAAACTAGATTTTTTCAGTCTACCCCCATTTTAGATTCATAGAATAGTTAAGGTTGGAAAGGACATTAAGATTATCCAGTTCCAACTCCCCTGTCATGAGCAGGGACACCTCACACTAAACCCTGTCACCCAAGGCTCTGTCCAACCTGGCCTGGAACACTGCCAGGGGCGGAGCATTCACAACTTCCCTGGGCAACCCATTCCAGTGCCTCACCACCCTTACAGTAAAGAACTTCTTCCTTATAT